>CM023098.1:33348988-33518051 GCA_013103745.1 Gardenia jasminoides
TTTACGTATTATTTATGTTTGCTAATAAGGGCTTCAAATCTTCATTCCTATTTTTCTTCATTCCTCTATCCCCTACACCAACAACATGCCAGTAATGTATTCAATTATTTCTAATCTTCTTCTTCTTAGAAATTCAAAGGACTTAAAACATTATTGATTCTTATCAGTTGTTTAATCGTCTATTGGAACTCAAATTTTTTGTCTCCCTTAAAGAATTTAAAAAAACTCTTAATGCCAATTTATTTATATTTTTCTATTTTTTTCTTTTGTCAAAAGTAAGAGTCACAAAAATATCCATCTTTGTCTTTTTTTTAAAAGGAGAACGACAATATCTCCAAAAAAAAATGAAATGGAGAAAAAAGACGTTCTTTCATTATGTAAATGTACCTTCTATAAATTGATCCCCTATTTAACATCTTGTTTCAATCAACTGTTCTTTTTTTTTTCCTTATTTTTTGCAGTTGTTTCAATTCTTTTTTTCTTTAAGAAAACAAGTTAGAATTTGTATGGATGTGATTACAACAAAAAAAAAAAGACTTTTTCTCTAGAGTTGCCATTTAATTAAAAAAAGAAAAAATAAAGTGAATTGGGCTTGAGTAAAAGATTGATAAAAACAAATAAGTATTTTGGTTTATCATGTAAAATACAAGATATAAATCTAATAAATATTTGATTGCACAGACATGTGGCAGTTTTTGGTGAAAGGGACAGAGGGGATAGAGGAAATATGGGGACAGAGGATTTGAAGCCTAGTTGAAAGCCCTAATTTGCACTTCAACCAAGCTTGACTTTCTAAACAATAAATATTTAAGAAATGAGAAAATAAAAGATTTTGGGTTTGGATCGATCCTCCGTGTGCGTTGTTTCAAAACGAAATGCAAGTTGCTTAACTGAGAGCCATAATTTGCATTTTAACCAAGCTTGTTTTTGGTGCCTAACAGTATTAATACTCTTTCAACTTTTGGCTACACGGACCGAGACCGAGTGCTGAATTTTCCGATCCTAATCCTTTGCTGAATCGTTAATTAAAGGGTAAATCACTAATAATCCCCTATAGTTTTATCTATTGTTATATAACTCTTAACATTTCAAAATATCCATTGCACCCTTATAACTTCATAAACTAGAATAGAAAATAGTTTATGTAACGTTGGATCGTTTGGATTTTTTTGGACCTATTTTTGAAAAACTGTATTTCACATTCCAAATGTAACAGTAATACATCAACAAAAAACAATTTCAAAAACAGCAGTCCAAACAAATATTTCAAAAACAACTTATACATACAAAAATAAAAAAAAATTATCGCTTCTTCTTCCACCCCAATCCCACCACCACCACCACCACCACCCACCCCCATCACCTCCTCCTCTCCTCCCCCCTTCCTCTTCCCTCTCTCTCTCCTCTTCCTCCTCCTCCTCACCTCCCCTTCCATTGAAATTAAAATTTATTTGAGATATTTTGGGCATTTTAAAATAAAAAATTTATGTGGGATAACTTTGGGTATTTTAAAATTAAAATGTATTTGTAATTTTTTAGTATTTTAAAATAAAATTTAATTGGTATTTTTTGGGGCATTTTAAAATTAAAATTTATTTGGAATAATTTAGGGCATTTTAAAATTAAAATTTTTTTGGGATAATTTTGGGCATTTTAAATTAAAATTTATTTGGGTAATTTTGGGGCATTTTTAAAATTAAAAAATTTATTTAGGATATTTTTTGGGATATTTTTAAAATTAAAATTTATTTGGTATTTTGTGGCATTTTAAAATTGAAAAATTTATTGGGATAATTTTAGATAAAATTAAAATTTATTTGGTATTTTTTTGGGATATTTTAAAATTAAAATTTATTTGCTAGTTTTTGTATATTTTCAAATTTTAAAATTTATTTGTGGTATTTTTGAAATAATTTATTTGGGGTAGTATTTTTAAAAAATTAACCCACCTCCACCACCACCCACCACCACCCACCAAATAAATTTTAATTTTAAAAATACCCCAAAAATTATCCCAAATAAATTTTTAATTTTAAAAATACCCCAAAAAACTATCCCAAATAAATTTTTAGTTTTAAAAATGCCCAAAAATTATCCCAAATAAATTTTTAATTTTAAAAATGCCAAAAAATTTTAAAAATACCCCCAAAATTTTTTCCAAAAACACTCTCAAAAACACCTCAAATACAGTTACAATAATTGTTTTTTACATCTCAAATACTGCAGTAGTGTTTTTGAAAAACAACTCTAAAAACAACTAATTCAAACAGAGCCAATATTATTTGAAATATAAGTAGTGCACTTATTTAAATGCTAAATCAAATAACAACTTAGTCACTTTGTACAAAATATGGGGGATTACATAGACAAATATAAAAATCACAAGAGGTAAAGTGAACATTTATTCAAACCATAAGATGATTAAGTGGATATTATAATTTTATCACATGCACTTTTAAAGTGTGGTATGATTTACTTACCATAACTAATTATGCATTTCGTCTATTTTTCACTTACACACAAAATTACGAGATATATGGCTATTTTAAAACTTTAAAGGTGGTCATCTGATATTATGTAAAATTATAGGAGATTATACATAGGTTTGCCCATTAAATGAGTTTTTCCTCCTTACACAAAACGCACACAGAAAAGAAACAAGAAATTGGAATTGGTCTCTGTGTGCTCCATTTAGTCCGTTAGTGAGCAAAAAAGAAATTATTACCTGCAAGAATACCAGCCACAAGCACTTGATGACTTTTCTTAGATTTGGGGATACAACCTTCACTCCCTTTTCCATCACCATTTTGCTTGTAACCCTTCCGGCAAGAGCAGCTGTAGCCTCCTTCAGAGTTTTTGCAAAGTTCTTTGAATGTACAATTGTTGGTCTCTTCTTTTAGGCACTCGTTAATATCTGCGCACAAACAATATGGCTAAGCTACAAAACTCATTTTGAATGCATGAATGATTTGTTCTCTTTTCTTATTTTAATATTCTGAAAATATCTAAAGCAATTTTCGAAATGGGTAAATTACTAGTAATCACCCTATGGTATCATCTATTATCACATAATCTCACTAACATTTCAAAATATCCACTTCACCCTGTATGGCTTCATATAAATTAAAAATTTAACGGATGTTCGCCTATGTAAGGTCGTTAATTGAAATACCAATAGTTTCCTTACTTAAATGCTTAATCAAATGACAATTTAACTACCTTGTATAAAACCATAGGGGTATTATATAGATAAATGTAAAAATAATAGGGGGTGAAATGAATATTTTTACAAACCACAGGAAAGTTAAATAGATAATATGATTTCATCATACACATTTTTAGAGCATGAATGATTTAATCACCATAACTGATTATGCTGACCGTTCATTTTTCACGTTACATATAATCATAGGAGGATTATGTAACTATTTTAAAACTCTAGAGGGATCATCTAGTATTATGCAAAATTATAGGAAGATTATATGTATTTTGCCCTTTCCAAAATGTATATCCAGCGTACTACTTCTTCTTCTTTTTGTTTTTCTTTAGGTTTTTTCCCTAATGCGAAGACAAAAGTAAAATGAAATTATCACATCAACACTTGATTGTCCAAACTGAAGTAGCAATGAAGTTATCATCATATACGTACCTTGGCAACCAACTTTAGGCAAGTATGGATTGCCTTCATAACCGTCGTTGCAGAAACAACGGTATCCAGTATAATTACCTTCCCCATTTCTACAATGGGCATTATTCTGACAAGCATAAGTAGTCGAGTTCTCTCTTGCTGTTTCACATGTCGTATTTTCATCTCCAATTCCCCAGTCAAGTACCATGGGAAGTTTCTCTACCGACTGCAAATTGGTAAGGTTGTCCAAAGAAAAGCTGAAGCTAGCATCTTCAACAACAAAGGCAAAACTGCAGGGACTGAAATCACCAACAAAACTATGATTGTTAAAACTTGCGGCTATCAAGTTCAATGCTGTCATTCCTTTTGGGATGGATGTCTGGCAGCATCCACTGCCGGAGGAAGAACCGTTAATCACAGCATACGGTTTGGAACACATGGAAATGCACCCAATAGTTTGATCCACAGCAGTCCCATTGATAAAGCGTTTGCCTTTGGCAAAACCGAAGGTGTCGCAGCCAACTGCTGTGAATTTGTTAACGGTACTATTGATTGTGAATTTGGGTACTACCAAAGAGGGAGAATTTCCCGGTTGACTATTGCATTGCTGAACTCCAAACATTAAAATGTTCAGTTGCCCGTCAAGGTATATTTTTGTGATGGTAATGTTTGAGCGTTGCAGAAATAATTTTGGAGGATTAAAAGAGTAGTTACAAGTGGCTGAAAATCTAGACTCAAGATAACAATCTTCTGTCATGCCAAATGGGTAAGGGATCTTTACTTCTCCACAGGTATCAATGCAGCCATCCTTGGCTATAGGAGGGTATGTTGCTGCTGGTGTGATAGATGGCTTTAGGAACACTGTCAAAACGAAAAGTATAACTTGAGCAAACTTCATCATTGGGGAAACTTTGGACTCTGATGGCTGTTCAGTTTTGGGATGATGAGTTTTTTGGTTGAGGTATTCTCGGAGGAGGCCATGTTTCAGTATATAGACCCTTCCCAGAGCAAACCCACCCCAACAGTAAAAGGTCACTCATCGTAGTATTGACTCGGCAAGTCCACTTGATTATTCTGCTCCCGTGTGGGGTATGGCATCCAGAACTTTTACTGATTGCATTTCAGCGCTATTTCCCTTTTAAAACTACGCCATCTTTTGTATATGGACTCTTTACTCTTTTTTTCTTTTTTTCCACAGGAGCAGGTGTCCGGTCATTGTGGTCCAGGGAACGGAACTTTTATCAACTTTCTACGTTGAAAATCGCAGAATCAAGAATAGATCAAATGATTGACCTTTTCCCTCTATCACCTCTCTAGATAATAGAAAAATCACCAATAGAAAAGTTGGTTTTTCCCTCCACTAGTTTCCCAGCATGTATACCATTCTCTCGCCAATCACAAGACGAATGAACGATTCTGTAGATAGGCCTTCTCTGGAATTTCAAAATTTTCACGCATCACAATTTACATCAATACTCTTAAATCACATCATAACAATCCATAAATTTTTTCACCAAATAGTAGTAGTATGATAGTACACACTAACTTCATTTGACTATGTAAAGAAATCAGATACATCAAATCACTTAACTACACATAATTGAATCAAATTCACATAAACAAATAATGTGCATGGAAAAGTATCAAGGTTCGATTCCAAATTTGGTTGGCTTCAAATCCTTCCACACTCCCTAAAATGAATAACGAAAATGGATAAGTTTAACTGCTCTAATTGATGTATGGATATTAAAATTTTATCACACGCACTTTTGGAGCGCGTTTGGTACAAACGCTGTAACTGATTGTACATTCTGTCCACTTTCCACTTTACTTAAAACCATAAGGGGGTGAAGTGGACATTTTAAAATGTTAGGCGGATTATGTGGCAAAAGTCAAAATCACAGGGGGGTTAAATGTAATTTACCCATAAACAAATGAACGAAGAATTGCAAATATAGTTAGATGAACAAAATAACAGTAAGATTTTCTGTGTTGAAAATCGTAGAATCAAGAAGAGATCAAATGATTGACCTTTCCCCTCTATCACCTCTCTAGATAATAGAAAAATCACCACTAGAAAAGTTGGTTTTTCCCTCCACTAGTTTCCCAGCATGTACCATATCATCACCACTAATAAACAAATGAACGAAGAATTGCAAATATAGTTAAATGAACAAAATAACAGTAAGATTTACCGCATCTTGGCTGTTGCAATCGTGATTGAACTTATGTTCTTGGCCACTCTAGTCTTGTAAAGACTTGCCTTGAGCATAAATGAAGCTAATGCACGACCTTGGCCGCTTGTGCATGAGCCGATCGTGCCGTGTGGAGCACTCTAGGAACATAGGATGACTTATTCTGCAGAACCCAAGTATTACCAAAAGTCAGGTCATTCTCTTTCGGGAAATTTTACCAACTTTCTGTTTTTGGAGACGACTAAATCCGAAGAGAAAAATAAATTGACTTTTCATCTATCACCTGTTGAAAAATATGACAATTTCCAATGGAAATTTTGGTTTTTCCATTGGAGAAAAATATATCTAATCTCCAATGTTTAGCATTTAGAAAATTTTAGTTCATAAAATTTCAGTTAAACTAATTTGGTCTCAAACATATTTGATTTGAAGTAGAACTAGGACAATTGAAGAGTTTTCTCCAATGACAAACTTTAGTACCTGTAGTACATGCCCACTAAATTGAAGTTAAAAATAAAAAGAAAGTAATGAATAACTTTGAATAAGAAAATTAAAGACTAACAACTCACATACTGACATGGCAGCAACTAATTAATCATGGTAAGGGGAAAAAGGAGAAATAAGCTAAACTGCAAAGTTGAAACTAATCGGAATACCTAACTTATAGACCCAGAACTCATTTTTACTCTCTATCCCAACACCCCCTAAAAAAAAAGGCAAAAACACCCTACACTCAGTTTTTATATATAATCTAAAGAATTTCTTTCTTTCATTTCTATTTTTGTGGTTAATTAATTACTCATGTGTCGTCACATGACTTATTCTTATTGTCTAAAGTTAGGTGCTGTATTTTTTTTTTTTAAATCAATCTAATGAACACATGACTTGATTCCGTCAGTAATTGGGAAAAATTCATCCATTGTACTAAATTTGATTCAATTAGAAATATCGAGGACCATACTTATTTTTGTAAAAATTTTAAGGACTAAAATTATGCTGGTGCTAAGCACTATGGAGCACATTTCTTTTTATTGAATGTTTTGGGACTAAAACGACATTGGCGCAAACTATTTTGGGGATTAAAATTGTATTTGCCCCTTTTGTATCACTATAAAGCAAACCTAAGTTGGTTCACCACATCTTAATTAGTCGATGCAATCGTGAAACTTATGTTCTTGGACATTCTAGTCTCATAAAGACTAGCCATGAGCATTGAGGGCACGTGAAGCACCAAAAAACCTAGAAAGGTTGACATACAATTGAAAGCAGTTGTCAGGATTCCAATTGGATTTTAGTTATCGCTACGGGAATTATTGAGAATTAATTAAATAGAATGCAGGAAGAATGGAAAGAGATTGGAGCAGAAGCAAGAAGAATAGGGAAGGAATAAAGGAAGAAGAAGATGAAAGAAACAGGAAGAATAGTCAGAAGCAAAAGGATTGGGACTTTCATTCATTCCGTAGCTGCATTAAACCTTCCCATACATTAGCTCTTTATAGGCTAATATACTCTATTCCACTAGTAGGATCTAACTGCTGTAATAACAAAACTAACTAATTGGTTTTTTTTTTTTTTTTGGTAGGAAAGAGAGAATAGTAATAACTTAAATAATAGTAGATTTGAGTACAGTCATTCTAGGAAGATGAACTCCCATTAAATCATCAAAATATAAGTGTATGGGTGTCAAACCCAAAATAAAATACCTACTCTAAAATATGAATTCAAGTATAAATGAGTAGGGTCGTATTCTCGTGGATTGGGTGATTTATTTCATAGAATTTATGGTTTTGAGAAGGAAACAAATATTAAAGATGCGAAACACCGAAATTCTAATTAAGCAAGAATGCGAATCAAATAACACAAGGAACAATTAATTAATACAACCTAGTCAAGAAATTAATCTCACACCTACGTACACAACCGATCATAGATACATGGAAATATTCATACGTTCACGAATAAATTGGTTATAGTGGTGCAGCAAGCGCCAATCACCAATCTCTCCTTACTATGAAGTCCATGATCTCTATAAACTACCCCTTGTAAACTAGACAACCCTAGAGACGCCATAGGATTTAATATAGTCACAACTTTAGGAATTTAGAGACCCAATCTAGGTGACAAATATACAAGCGGGTTTATTTAGACTAGATTAATTATTCTCCGATCCATATTGCCGCTATGAAGGTGAAATTGTCTCGTTTGTCACTAATCAAGATGCTTAAAGGCGACACGCCAACACCTTAATTGGCTATATACTATTCAGACAATTGAACAACAGGCCTTATTCATTCAATAAATCTAAATAATAATAACTCATGGAAAATAGAGAATAATTAAATACCCATGAACGCAGAAACTAAAATAGAACAATTGGAAAGATCTCACAATTATTGTGCAACCGAATCTTGATTATCCCTCAACTAGGAAATTGCTTTAGCCTTGCCACATCATGACAATCACGCAACCCAAGGTCTTCATGCAATTTGGATGGAAGTAAAAATAACTAAACTTGCAATAGAGAAAATTCTCCCACGAAAGAGTATCAATAATTGCTGAAACTGAGAGAAAGCTAAAATACTAATCTAACATGCTTGATGGCGGAAGAAAAACTAAACTACCACAACTAAATTGCCTCACCAAAGATGATGCTCCTAAGGGAAAATTAGATGGCAAATGGCTGACGGGTGGATTTATTTGGATTTGATTGAAAAATGGGTTATACCCAAAGATTCCATATTAGCTTTAGACTAATATAGTGGACTAAAATGGCTACACCCATTTGATCCCACCCAAGTACCCAAATTAATCCCATTTTAATTTTTTTTAAGAAACACTCTTTTTTTTCTCAATCAAATATTTCAATATTATCTTTTCTTTTATATTATTTGGTTTGTTTATTTAACTTTATAAAGTTCTACACTCTTCTTTATAAATTAATAAATTCCCAAACTAAATAAATTTTTCTAAATATGAAATTTATAAAAGACCAACTTCATAAAAGTGGATGATGCTTTTTGGGAATTCGTGTTGATTAAATAAAAATCTATTGATCACCAAAATTTAATTGTGCCCAAAATCTATCTACTCATCTACGTTATTTTATTTCTTAACTTTCAAGACCAGTCTAAAAATTTTTTCAATTCTAAGCCATTCCAATTCAATAAAATTTATCAAGAATAGAATTTTGTAGTTAGAGAACATACATGATATAAGCTAATTTACCTAACATCTACTACAACCTTATAATAAATTTACTAATTTTGAGGGAAAAATGAAAAGAAAGATTATTTGTCATTTTAATATTATTTTAATAAATACTCATGGAGTTCCAATAAATCCCATACATACCCATTTTAAATGGGTATTATTGTATATCCTATAAGGCCCTACCCATATTCTAGATACTCATCCCGCCTAAATTAAATTTGGGTATGGAATCCCAATGGGTTTGGATAGTTTTACACCTTAGGGAAAATAAATGATTCCTTATATTGGTCACTTGTTGTCTGCCTTTACGGAAACAACAGATACCAATCTCCATTGTGATTTGAAATCTCCTTTGACCCAAAGAAAGCGGAATTTTCCAAGTTATTCAAAAATTTTCCTTATCCCGCATCCCATATATACCAAAGATGACTTCCCTTATCTTCTCCTAATTTGTTGCTAAATCAATATCTGAAGATATTTGGAAATTCATCCTTAAATACCACTTTAAGCACCAAATGCCTGCAATGAACACAAAATCTAATTATGAGTAGAAACCCAATTCTTGCACACAATAAGTGGCCATTAAGATCAAATATCAACAAATAAAGTGCACAATTATCTCCTATCAAAGTGACTAATTGTTTGAGCGACATGATTGATTAAAACAAAATTTTGACATTGAAGTGCATCCTTTTGGCTAAAAGATCCACATCTATTTCCGTCATGATAGGCGCTACATTTTGACTTGTTGTAGTTATCTTATTAGTTCCTGCAATCATTGACAATAGGTGATAAAATGAGAATTAGGACACCATTCTCAATTGTTAAGAATAATCTGTGAGTCAACTTCTATTATAAGGTGTGTGATGTTATTTTGAATGGCTAGATTCAATCCATCTCTGATTGCCCAGAATTCTGCAGCTGAATTAGTTGCAGTTCCTATGTTTTTTTTTGCGTTGGAGGCTAGAATAGTCTATTACACATTGACTAATCTTGGGATGCTACCCCGATTACATCTCCAAACAGAGCACTTCTGATCTCTATTGGGGAGCGTCAAAAACTTTAAGTCCTGGTGTTGCATCGATGCTCAGTTTGGCAAGCCCATCTGCTGCCATGTTACCTCTCTCTCCATGTATGCGATAGCTAACACTGCAAGTTGCACTTCAATTTTTCCCTCACCATTTTTTATCAGGTTTGCATGTGGGTTTCTGTGCTGTCTCCTTCACCAGGTCAATGGCTAAGGAGTCCGTTTCTTACTACTTGGCGATATCCCTCTTTCCAGGGTTCCATTCCTTTAATTCCCCACAATTCTGCTGCTACATTACTAGCACAACCCAAGTTCATGCCAAACCTTTTAGCCATCTTCCTTGGCATCTCTTAATACCCCTCCTGCTCCTACATTGCCGGGTTACCAGCTGAGGCTCCATCTACATTTACTTTAATCCATCATTCATGTGGCCGGGTCCAGTTGATGTTTCTCCACTCTACCTCATTGTTCCTACCCTCAGGACTTGTTTCTGTGCTTCCCTCACTTGCTCTTCCAGCACTGCTGTCTCAACTTTGTCTTTGAGTCATCACCTTCTGCATTAACAGCATTCCTCGCTCTCCAAGTATGGTACACAACTTGCTGGAAGATTTGCAGCAGATTTTATAATTCCCTACGTCCTTGTTTTCAGATTCCAATCCACCCATTTAACTAGATTTGGGTTCTTAAATTCTCCATCTTTCCCTGCTTACTAGCTTCTTCCACACCTTAGATATCCATGGGCAATCTCAATGCATGAAGTGTATCCTCTTTGTCACCTGCACAAACTGTGCACTTACCATCCACGTGGAGATTCCTTCTCCTCTTCTCTTCGTTAGTAAGCAGTCTTCCCTGTCTTATAATCCACAGTAGGTGCTTCCAGCGTCCGGACCTTTTGCTCCATATTCTCTTCCCTATCTTCCCTATCCCATTGCTCATGACTTTGGCAGTCCAGTTGGTAGGCTGTTTTTGTCGAAAACTGGCCCCTATTTTCTGGACCCCATATCAAACTGTCCGGGTTGTTCCTACACTATTACCATTGCTCTTAATTTTCTCATACACTCAAGTGGTAACCACTGCTCAAGTAAATGATATGCCCACCCTTGGCCTGTTACCCAAAAATCCTTGGCCAACTTTTGTGATTCGGTTTCAGGTATTGGTGCAGTAGATATCTCTTCCAAAGGGTTGCTTTCACATCCATTTGTCCTTTCAGAACCTTATTCTCTCCCCATTACCCAATTTCCATCTTGCTATTTTTTCCACAATTTCATCCCCCACACACATCCCTTCCCAGATTCTCGAAGCACCTTTCTTCTGTGGGAGCTTTTCCTCTCTTCCTGATTGGTGGCCCTGGTATTTACTGTTTAATGCCTTGACCCATAGTTGCCCTTCCAGGTTTCTATAGCACCAGTTTAGCTTTGCTAAGAGCGCTCTATTCACATTCCTCAATCTCCGTATTCCCAATCCTTCTCTCTTTTCTTTGGTTTTGTAATTGTTCCCCAACCCACTTGGTGCATTTGCTATTTTCTTCACTCTCGCCCCACAGAAACTTTCTTGTGCATTTTTCCATCTCTTCTAAAACTGAGCTTGGGATACTTGCTGTCTGCATTGCATAGATTGGGATAGCTGAGGTTACTGCTTTAACTAGCACCACTCTTGCTGCAAAGGGCAGGCATTTGCTTTTCCATCCTGTCAATTTTTTGTGCATCTTATCAAGAAGATCCGAGTATGTATCCTTGGTTACCCTTTTGTGGATAATGGGCAGACCCAGGTACTTGGAAAATTCTAAGAATGTTATGGAAAAAAAAATTTCTAAAGGAGGAGTTTAGGGTGGAACGTGAGGGGTTTGTTAGCGTTGTGAATCACCGGGGATTCAGCATTTGACAAATCTGAATTGGGCAAAAAAAAAAGAACTTTGTAAGTGTATTTTCCAAGTAATGCTAGCATTCACTGAATCAGAGTTAGATGGGAATCCAAGCTCTTATCCACAAATAAACGAAACCCTAAGATTTGGGGAAAAAAATGGTTTCAGCAATGGGCCGTCAGTGGGGTTCAAGGCATAGATCATCAAGAATCTGGCAACAAGTGGAGGGAAACTTGAGCTGTGGTGGGCAACAAGGCGTAACTCGGTGGTCTTGAGAGGAAAGCTGGCAGAGGGACAGTCGAACTACATGGGAATGCTACGACAGGGGCAGCCATTGCTTCTCAGAGCATTTAGCAACCGACCTCAGGTGCGTCTCCGGTGGAGCATTGCCACTTAGCTCCTCCATTTACTGTTGAAATTTTAAGTTCAACTTTGCTCCTCCATGTACTGCTCCTCCTTTTTCACTGCTCCTCCATGTACACAGTTGCAGAAATTTCCTTCAACTTTGCTGGTTAATTTCGTTCATGGGCATATTGCATTGTGCTTGATTGTTTTGCACAGTTTATTTTTTTGGTCAAGATTTTGGCTTCAATTCAAGATGCTGAATTTAGAGGAGTTTTTTACGCTACTGCTCCTTGTACTCATCTTCATCTCATTCCTAATGGGTGGAAATTCTTTTTTCATATAATATTTTATTTTATCAGGCTTTCTTTCTGCATCTTTGAACTTTTTTAGCAGGAGAAAAGAGTATAGGGGCTAGCTATTTGACACATTCAGACAATAGGAAATTCTTCTTGTTCACATTTAGTTTAACTAATGACCTGGGATGCTTGTGCAATCCCTGTCTCACGTGTATCTTTCTGAATTTGGTCCTAGATTTGTCCTTTGTCTCTAAAATTCGGTTGTCGTGCATGATTGGATCCTTTTTTGTTTAATTTATTTGTGGCTTGAGGCCTTTTTAGCTAGAGGCCTTTTCACTTTTAAATTCTGCCTAAGCAATGATGCAATTTCTTTGTCGTGGAGCATGCTTTTCTTTTGTTTTGAAAATCATTTCTTCACTAAATGTACACTGGCAACATGAACATGACGAATTTTTGTTGCTGGACCGAAATTTCCAGCTTTCATTTAATAATTATTAAAAGCAAAATTTTTTTTTGTACTTTTCCAAGGTGAGCTTGTATTTGTATCAGTTCACCAACTGAATTTGTAAAAAGAAGAAAGTAAGAAAAATTATAGACGAGCTGTTGGTGAGTATAAATAGTGAATAAGAAAATTTAAGAAATATTGTGTTGCAAGACAAACATATGTCGGTTTACCTCGAGAAAATAAGAAAATGGAGAAACAGTGGGATAAATAAAGGAATGTGGGAATGGCCGAAGTGCATCAAATGCACTCGGTCCATATGTTAATATGCGTCCAATGTCCATTCATTCTACATATCTCTTGATATCTGGAATCCTTTGGAGCTAGAATGTATTTTCACAAAACTCACCCCGTTGCTTGCTAATAAAAGGTTGTGATCCTCTTTTTTTTTTTGTTTCAACATAACTATGAACATTGTTATTACCAAATTTTTGTGTATGAGAAATTTAATACATCAAAGAGAATATGAGCATTTGTTTTTCCTTCATTTTGGAATTTGATGTCTTAGCTCCAGCTTTTAGATAGTATAGACATATAATATTTTGCAATGAATTTCATGCTTAAAATTGTAGGTTGCTACAAACACTCTGGAACGAGTTGCACCACTTACTCATGCAGTTGGAAATGTTTTGAAGAGAGTTTTCATCATTTGTTTTTCAATTGTAGTATTTGGTAATTACAATCCTAATTTGGCATAAAAATGAAACAGTCTAAGTAGGTTCCAATATTTTTTTTTTTGGGTTTCGCCTCAGGTCCTAGTGTGTTTACTACTGCAAAACTTTGCAGGTAACAAGATATCAACTCAGATTGGAATTGGTACTGCAGTAGCCATTGCAGGTGTTGACATCTACTCCTTGTTAAAGGCAAACATTGAAGAGCAAAAACGGGTAAGGTTTCTCTTGCTAATTAGTTATAGAATATGCTCCTGTTATTAGTATTTTTCCTCTACTCAATTGCTCGTTACCTCGATGTACGCATAATCGTTTGATGATTTATGTTGTATCCTTTCTAAATTGTGACTTTATAGGATAGTTTTGTAGTCAAAGGTTATCGTATAAAATACCTTGAGATAATAGGAGAATTGTCAAGTAGATGAACTGGGAAGCACAGCCGTTTCTCAAGTCAAAGCATAAACTGCACATGCATATGTGCCTTTATTGAAGTCATTTCTGCAGAAAAGAAAGAAATATTTATGATTTCTTCAACTGTAATGCAGGATTTTTTTTCCCCTAACATGCTCTTACCTGAAATTAAGTAGCTGTAATCCTTATATATACATATACTAGAAGCAAGTGGTCATGCGCAATTTGGTGGTTTTTTTATTTGGAAACATATATGAATTGAATACAATGAAGAATGTTGTAACACGTAAAAAAAAAAAGGATGGAAACTCAATTACTTGTAATTTCATCGTGACTTTAGTTAAGTGCAGTAATATGGTCCCGCTTTATTTGAAATGCTTGTGTAACACTTTACCAATGATTTCCGTGGGTGGAGAAATAATCAGAGTTCTTGTACTAGTTTGAGGATATAGAGACTTTAAGCATTCCCAGCTACTGTCCGGCTTGGTGGGTGGTGGAGACGCTTAGCAGGTGGTAAGATCAATTTATTGGAGCTAGAAATGTGTGTGGTGTAAGAAAATATATTTTTAAAAATGATGTGGGTAAATTTTGCTGTAACACAAAATCAGTAGTCATTTCTTTGTCGATAAATGTATGTTACAATTGGTTAACACTAGTGCATCCCAAGACTTGTATCATAAGCTTTTTTTGTATTAATTCCATTTGCATGATATTTAGGAGGCACGCTAAGTAGTATCGGTTGTCCAATGTGCCTCAAATTTGGGATGTGCAATGAGAGTTCAAACACAATGTATTTTTTGGTAGGGAGTTTTAGTATATTATAGGGAGACTCGTTGCCAAATCGAAATAATTTTGTTTTTTATGTCCTTTCTAAATCGCAACATCATTTACACTTTTTATAAGGATTGAGTGTTGCATTGTATTTTTCTCCATTTACATTTCTAAAAAAATGAGAAAACCAATGATCGGTAAGCCTTTTATAGGGTTAAACATAGCATTGTCCAATGTGCTTGATTTTTTTATATACAATGAGTTGAAAACAAGCTATTGATGCTTCCCATTCTTTTCGAGAACTAATAAACCAGTTGATGATCTTGCGAATGTTAAATGTTTAAGTCTTCAACAACTGCATATAGGAGTTTTGCACAACCGCCACATTCAGAGGGGAACTTTGGCTGCATAATTCCTAGTTTTCCTTCCTTTGGTGTTACTTAACCGTAATTTGTAAAGTAGTAGCACTCCCCATTATATTCATTCATTGTTACTTAACGGTTATGTGTGGCACCCTCTTTTTTTTAATTTTCTAAAATTTTAGGGTGCTATTATGTCTTCATGTACGTGCCGCAGAATAATAATAATAATAATAATAATAATATATAATAGAGAAGTCATCTAAAGTCGTACAAAATCTTAAATCTTTCTTTCTCAAAAAAATGTTCTAGCGTGTTTCTCTCTCTTCCTGGAGATAGCTGCTGACTTCACCAGGATGACATCCTCCGCCACCGCCTCCTGCCTCTACCGACGTTAAAATCAGCGGGAGGAGCTCTTGATCAAAGAGCACCAAGGTTTGCTAATGCATCTAGAATTTAACAAACATTTCACGGGTAATCTCACCAACATCAGTTCCAAACTAGAATCTAAGACTTTTACACAAAGCCTCCATCATCAAAATGGAAGAATTAATAGGCTATAAAAAAATTAAAAAAAAAACATAACCTCAATTTTGGAACAACTTTGCTACGGGTTCAACAAAACACACCTGCCATGAATCATTAAACAAGCTCCGCTTAACAAAATCTATACAATGCTCAAAATCAAACACAAAATTTTGAAATTACCTCAAAGTATGCCTTCAATCCCTTAGCCTCTTGTTTTCAAGGTTTAACTCCAACCTCTAACTTTCACCCAAATTTTCATGGCAATTTTGATTTCTTGCCCAGGTTCAGCTAGGGATTATTCTACAGCAAAATAGCTAAAACTCTCCACATTCAAAGCATTTCCTACACTAATTCATGGTTGACATTGAGAAACTCTAGCATTTTGTTTGCTAGATTTGGTGCGGCTGAGTGAGGAAGATAGGAAGAAGAAGATTGCAAGCTTCATTTTGGTTAAGTGTTCGGGACTTAAGAGTGTAGAGAGATTGGCTCATGAAACGATGTCGTTTCATTAAAATTCCACCCACCCGCGCCTCTTGAAATTTTCAGTTTTCCGCTTTGAGTTTTTCACCTACAAGAATCACGCTTCCTACTATTTAGAATAATGAATTTCACGCTTTCTTTGCCCTTTAGCAAATATAAATACGAGTCCAATGGGAGTGCCATGACCCTCAGAAGTGGGAAAGAAATTGAAGGTCCCAAACCAGTGATTCCCAATGACAAAAATGAGGATCAAATTGAGAGGGAATTAGAAGAAGAAGGATTGGGCAAGAAGACTCCTGAGACACGTGGTTATTTGAGTTTTTAGTTCAAGTTGTCAAGTATCATTTAAGTAAATTTCTTTTGGTAGGAGGCACATGGTTGCATGTACAAAGTTGTGGTCACTCTTGGTTTTGACTTCAATTCAATCTGGTGGACAGAAGACTTCTCGTGGTCAGGATATGCCCGCGTCACGAGTCATATTGCCATTCAGAATTTTTCAAGATGGCCACCTAAGACCTCTTCATTGTCGGACGCGCCACGCTGACACCCGATACATTTTTTCAAGAATAAATTGGGTCGACCAGAAGACTTTCCTTGGTCAGGACGTGCCCACGTCCAGAGTCCCATAGCCATGAGGAGTTCCTCCATGCCCCGACCAGAAGACTCCAACCACTTTGGATGTGCCCACGTCCAGAAGGAACATTGGTTATAAAAAAAAAACCTCCATTTTTTTATTTATTGTTTTTCTCTTTTATTTGTTTCCTTTTCTTTGTATGCTTTCAGCAATTTCTTAAAAAAAAAAATCCCAACAATCAACCCTAATTTTTTCCCTCTTTCTTTCTTCTTTTCTTTTTTCTTTCTTTTTCTTTTCTTCCTTTCTTCTCTTTTTCCTTTCACATATTCATGTAATTAGTTTTTCTATTATTTTAATTCTTCTTATTTCTTTTGTTCTCAAGTTGAATTGAATTTTAGAATGCAAAATTTTGCGTGTTTGACAAATGTTCTTTTAGGTTTTTTTACTTAAATATGTAACCTTTTATTTATTGTACAATAAAATTGTTTAAAAAAATATAAAAGCTGTTGCAAATTATGTTTATGATTAAAAACATAAACATTCTCTTAATCAAAATCTTGTTGGTACTCATTCTGTGGTCCTATGTGGTGTTACAGTTTGATGAGGGTTTGCAACCAATTTAATTATTTCATCAACCAATTTAATGCCAAATGTTGGTAGGTAAAAAATTAGCAAAGTAAAAGATGTTGACTACTGGCAAATTAGTTTTGACCATTAAGATTATTGGATTTTTGGCCACACGACAATTTGAGGGTGAAATTTATTTCAACCTTAGTCAAAGAATTTTTTTAATTTTTACACGAACTCGCATTTGAATGCGAAGTTATATAACTTGATTCAACAAATGCGAAGTTGTGAATGCGAAGTTAGAAATCGCATTACCAAATGCGAAGTTCAAGATCTAATTTTTAATTACATTTTCGAACTGATTCGAAAACGCGAAGTTTCGAAACCAGATTCATTGAAACTCGCATTTATAGAATGCGAGTTCCAAGAATTTTGATTTTTTTTAAAACTCTTTTTGAACTCGATTTGCAAAATGCGAAGTTTCGGAACTCCTGATTTTGCAAATGCGAACATCACTGGTAGGAAAGCTAACCCCAAATCACCCTATTTGCAGAAAAATTTTAAAAATCATCACATTTCTAGAAATTTCTCACATTTTGCCGGAATTTTTAAGTTAGTACATAACCTCCTCTTACATACCTTATTATGGAATTCTTTTGGCGGCTATACTCAGTTTGGTATGAGAAAACTACCATCTAATGTTTTTTTTTTTTTTCGTATCTAGCCTCTAATGGTGATTTATGTGAGTTGCAATATAAAAAAAAATTTGGGTAGATTTACTTAATTTAGATAAGTATTTTACGGAGATTTACTTAATTTAGATAAGTGCAAGATCTCTATAAAAAATAAACCTAGCTTACAGCCTTTCGAGATGATGAATACATGAAGTACGAGAAACTCTAATTCAATAACTAGGAAAAATCAATCGGCAAAGGGAAAAAGAGAGGCAATGTACTGTCTCTTACTCTAGGCAATTTTTGTTCTCTTTCTCACTCTGGATTTTTGTTTTTTTTAAATCTCACACACTTCAATTAGAAGTTATATTTTTCTAACTTAAACTATATGGATATACATAGACAAATAAAGATTCTAATTCGAATAAGAAATGCACAACCACTTTCTAAAGGGATCTAGTTTTCATCTTTTAATACAACCCTTATTTTAGAAGATTTAATTTTATATGCACAATAAGTTGCTCAAGTTGCTCATAAATTAAATTGTAAGTTTTAGAAATTTAGTATTCAGGTTCCTACATGAAAATCTTTTGATCTTGCACAGCAAACTCTTAATATATATCACCCATTAGTTTCTCTATTATATTGGCAATAAATAAAAGTTAGAATTCTTAATAATGAGCACTAGATAAATTAGATTCCTTTAATTTATGATTGATTAACCTTAAAACAACTACCTTATATGTATAGATTAAGATTAGCTTTTAACAAAGTATTATAATCATCAAAGTAAAAAAAGGATTAGGTAGATGATTTTACTTCTCTATGTACGTGCACTATATAACTAACATCCCTCACAATACTTATTTCACATTAGTCGAGAACATGAAATATGTGTCTAACTCTAAAGAGATTAAAGATTTTTTTATTATCAAAATATAACTCTCAATATATAAAAATTTAGATACACCAATCTGAGATCTTTCCACTAAATAGTAAGATTTTTTGCATTATATTTCAACAAGTTCCCATTAATGAGATAACTTTCTATTATTAGAGGTGATAAATCCTTGTAAATTATTCACTATCTTTCTATATTTCATGATATACCCACTCTCTAATATGAGTTACTTTTTTTTTTATTCATAACAAACAGGAGAGTCAAAGTATAATAATTCACACTCAAAATATTATGATAATCTCAAGTGCTAAGGATCACTTACACATCCAAATTATAGAATATATCACTAAAATCAATCATTCTATCAAGCACTCATATAATGAGTTTTGATGTGATTGCAATCATAGCAAATAATGGCCTTGTTTGGCAGTTGAGTTTTTTGTCAGATTTGTATACTGCTAGTTTTTTACCTACTTTTACTATAGGAACCTTAAAAACTTCCAAAGTTTTAATGCAAATTTTTAGCAAGTTTGTATAAAAATTGTTTGATTCCTACATTATCTGCAAGAATCCTCAAAAAACTCCCAAAATTTTTAATATAACACCCCCAAAACACATAAAAAACTTCACTTTCAAAAATTTTTTCTACAACTTCTACAGTAAGTTACAGTAAAGTTTTATACAAACTCTCAAAAAACTTAGTTGCCAAACAAGGCCAATATTTACTTCTTTCTTCATAACGAAGAAACATAACATGTACTAGTTTGTTGGTATTAATAATGCCTCATCTTTTTAGTACCACGATTTGAGATATTTAAGAATAAAACCAAATCAAATGAATCTTACTTTCATAACCATTATAATTTCTAAGTTTATTTTACAGACTTTATAAATATATACACAATTGAAATGATAAAGATGTCATATTTTTCAGGTTTAAGTTTATTCCCTCTTATTCTGATAAGCAGCTATACTGCACAACTAAGTGATTCTAATTGCAATATGGCTTAATACAAATTCATTCTATTTTTCTCTATCACAATTTTTTGAAGCTATAGATATTAAAGTACGATAAAAGTCAATATATATATTACAAGAGGAAAAAAGTTATTGTGTTTTATTTTGGGGTGACAACAAATATTGAGTTTGAGGCATCAAACAAGGCGTCTGGAAATGAGTAGTACTAATTATTAGGATCTGGATCTTCCGCAATTGTAGGTGTGCAAGCACAGAGGATGGTTGATACAATGTTTTAAAACTCGGACCGGCCAGTGAACCGGTAGAGGTGGCGGTTCGCAGTTTAATCGGTCCGACCGGCTGTTTTTTTTTTTTTTTTTGCAATTTACGTATGTACAATGAATTTACAACATGCATTAATGCTGCATCAGGCAGGATTGAATGTAAGGATTTAGCAGGGTACCTGGGTTGGGCTGTACCATTATTTTGTTTGTTTGTTGGATGAAAATGATTGACATGTTTGTTTGCCCTAGTACAAGTTCCCTAACAGCCCAACAGTCAATATTAGTACAATTATTTACACTACGAATCCTACTCAGCCTATGGGCCTTTATTTGGGCATCTACAAAAATATTTCTGATCTTTTGTCTGGGCTGGATTTGAGTCGTCTTTGTTTGAAGGAGGGAATGGTTAGGCCGACTGTGTGGTTTTTAGATTGTGGCCCTCAGTTCATCTTACTCCAAACAAAACCCCCCACCCAACCCCACCTTCAAAAAAAAAAAAAGGTAAAAACCAAAGCTTAAATTGATCGAGTGATCCCTCACATTTTCACAAAATTTTTTGTATGCTCTCGATTTTTAGAAATGAATCAGATTTGGCCCATAAGAGTAAAACCATTATCACTCATCCTACCCAAAAAAAAAAAAAAGATATGTCACTCACATTTTTGGGCTCTCTTCATCGGACAAATTATCAGACTAACTTCCAGTGCACGCAAGTCATGGGAATATGGAATGAAAACTCTAGCCAAGAAAAATTAAGTCATGCAATACAAGCACATCACTTGTACAATAGCAATGCATAGTGCATTTTATACATGTATATTAACTTCAAAAATACTTGTTGGTGTGGTGGTTAAGACACTTGTGTCTTATATATGAGGCCCCAAGCTCAAATCTTACTACCACCACATTTTATATTTTCAAAAACTAAAAAAAGTCAAAAAACCACCAGTTCGGGGTTCATCCCGGTTCGCACAGTTCGATCGGTTCTTGACGATTTTTTGATCACTTCCGACTATTATAGAGAACCGGATCGGTGGCATGGCCGGTTCACGGTCCAATCGGTCGAACCGGCCGGTCCGATCCGGTTCTGAAAACATTGGGTTGACAGCTGAGATTGGCCTATTCGAGCTTGGATTATTCTCAATGAGTGATTTGAAATTCAAATAAATTTAAGATTAACCCCAACTTGAATGGGACAATTTTGGCAGTTTGATCTATCAACCATTGTGATAGTCCCACCTCCCCCTAGGGCAAACCAAAGGGTTCGGCGGACCACCTACCCAACTCTCGCCGGGACTCACTACGAAATCCCAAATATCGATCCAAACATTCATTCGTCAAGTCATCAATAAAAGTTATTAAAAATTACTAATAAACTATCACAAAATACAAACCCCAAAATTTCATCAAAATTACATTGATAATAACTCCAAAATATCATAAACTATCAAATTCATCCATTAATTTCAATCTTATACAAAATGAGGAAATCCTACAAAAGTACTAACCTCCTCGATTCATGTGCCTCACCTCAAACCCGCAGGAAAACAATTGGGGTGAGCTAGCTGAGGTCAAGAGAAACATGCACAACTCAAAGCAATTAAAGAAATTAATGAAACAGTAAAAGAGCAAAATAATTAACAAAACATTTAAACAGTACAATTTTGAAGGATACAGTTGGCCGGCTCCACATTTCCGTAATTCTCTGCAATCATTTCCTTCATCAGCATCAATTCAAGCCACACGTTGACACTCCGTCAACCACTCACTCCCACAGTCCATATTCACCACTTTTCCTCTCACTTACACCCCCTTGACTGGCCGAACTCCTAAATTTGAACAGTGATTGACAACCCACTATGAGTATGCCAAGTCGGCGGACTCATTCCAACCGACGTGCTTTAAACAGTAAAAACCCATGGTTCACCCATCCCTTGACCTAGCCCCTGTTGCCGGACAAGGTGGAGGGATCCTCGATGGGATTTGGCCCCACGTTATGAACAATTCAAACAGTTCAAGCAATCAATTAACATTTTAAACAGTAGGACTCATTTAGAGGCAAATTCCAATAAGGTGAGCGCGATAAAGTACACGCTCACCAGATCACACAAGCATGCTTTTCGAGTTATTTACATCATTTAAAGCAATTAAACATGCACTTGAACACTCACCGACAAAGTAGGTCTCGGAGTTCTAGTTTGGATCACTTTGTAATTCAGCACCACCTCCTAAAATATTTAAAAAGCAATGAAAATAAGTTTCTAGTTTATCCACCAAATCTCATTCAAGAAAATCAAGTTTAATATCTTCCTACTTGAGCAGAAATCTTTGAAAAATCGTAACTTGAGTTATATAAGTTCAAATTTCACAATCTTGGTACCGTTGGAAACCTAATTTAATGCCCTAAAACTTTTCAGAAGGCACCAATATAAAATTCTGGACGAAAACTGCCCAGATTTTCGAGTTAAGTTCAGCTACAGTACGAAACAGAACATAACAGGTTGGTTTTCCAGCCAAATTTGAAAATTCACCAAATATTGTAGGAAATGAATTAGCCTCTGAAATATATATGGTCCATAGCCCTATGACTCTAGTTTCAAAAGCCACCAACAGCACTTGTTTCTGACTCTTGAGTAAGAAAATATAGCTGCCCAAACAGAATAGGTCGGAATTTCTGATATTTCTGGAATTCCAGATTTGCAGAACCATTTTAGAACAGCATTTTAATGACGAATTCTTACTCAAAATCACCAAATTTGGTACAATAACTCTACTATATATTGGTTATGTTCACACCAAAATTCAGCCAAAAAATATCACCGGAAGACAGTTTTATTAATGCCCAAAGTGCACTCAGCAAACTTGATCCAAACCTGTGAAGTTTTGTCCTCTTCATTTATGAGCTCTAAGTTATCCAAATCACCACCAATTACCCTAATTTATCAAACCAAGCTAGTATTAATATTCCTAGGCCTAATGATGGTCAAGAGTGATGCAAGGTTAGATTAAAACACAGCACTAATTCAGCCCAAAAATTCGGACAGCTTACCCCTTCCAAATTCCAGATTTTTGCCCCAACTAAGCAACCAATTTTGAATCAACTCTTGAAGGGATTTGTGTGGGAAAAATTAACACCTTAAACTTCACCATTTAAGCATCACATTTAGTCTTCAAGCTTGCAAAAACTCAGCCACAAAACAGAAATAAGACAGCAAGATTTTCGGCCATCACTAATGCTTCCAAAACAGAATTTTCTCCTACCACTCTTGCTATAACTTTTGTAGGGCTTTTTGTGGAGAAAATTAATAACTTAACACTCAAAATTTAAGCATTACAATCAGACCTTAAGCCTGCAAAAATGCAGCTATGAATTTAAAAGAAAAACAACAAAGTTTCAACTTTAGTTCATCAATCTTCACATGCTTTTGTTAAACGTTTTCATGCACCAAAATGCTCATTTTTGCAAAGAGTCTAGCCCTCATCTAGACCATCATCATAGCAGTGAATAATCATGAAATAATGGTGTTAAAACAGGACAAAATGACCCCAAAAGACAAGTGGCAGTTTTGAACATCCAAACTCCAAATTTTAAGCTTTCTTGGAAAAAATTTCAGTTTTGAGCAGTATTTTTTGCAAAATCATAACTTGAGTTCTACAAGTCCAAAATTTTCAAATCTTCTACCGTTGGAAAATAGACTCAATGAACTAAAACTCTCGAGAAGACACTTTTACAAAATTCGAATTGAAACCTAATCAAATTTCAGCTTAAAGCTGCTGTCACAGTGTGAACAAAGCATATCAGTTTTGATTTTCAGTCAACTTTGAAAATTAACCAAAATTCACTGAATTCGAACTAGTCCTTGAAATTTATATTACTAAGAGAACTCAGATTCTAGTTTCAAATGCAATAAACAGAACTCAATTCGGACCTTCCTACACCAAGTTACAACAGTTGGAAGTAGGCTGCAAGACCAACCATGATTTTCCGGAAATTCCAGTTTCGAAGAACAATTTTGACACATTATTTGAGCAATGAAATGGTACTAGAAAAACACCAAATTTTGCAGGCAACAACCTCAGTACTACGTTTTCACCAAATTTCAGCTAAAAATTCACATGGAAAGGCTGCGATCAAAGCAACCAAAAATAGGGCAGCAAGCATCCCCTCTCCTCTCAGTTTTCCTCTTCTTTTGCCTCTTTCATTTCTAGCAACTAAACACCTCACACACACACAATAGATCATCAACAGCCCCAAGTTCATACATAATGGGATTTCATAGAGCCCATTTTTCATCAATCAACAATAAAATCTACACAAGGAGCTTCAAGCTCTCTTAGCCACATAAATGAAAGAAATGAGCAAGGGTTTTGGGGTTTTGCCAACTTACCTCTACTCAATAATCAGCCTAGCTTTTGGTGGATGAATTATCTCACACAACCCTCAATCTTCTAAGCTCAAAACCGCCTTCTCCTCTTCCTAGCTGGACCGAAGCTTGCCCAAGAAACTAGGACCAACCTCAAGCTTTCTTTTGTTGGCTTCAATGGTGGGTTTGTGTTGGTGTTTTTTGAAGAATCAGGAAGAGGAAGGGGAAGAGAGAGGGGCAGCTGTTTTTTGGATGAAATTTGGGGAAGAAAATGAAGAGAATGAACCGGCCAAGAGGGAAGAATGAAAGAAAAATGAATGGTGGTGGTTAGTTTGACTTTTGGGGCTTTTGTGAAAAATGGAAGAAATGAGGGGAAAATGATTAATTTGACGTAAAACCACTTTTGTCGTATCGGATCACTTCACACGACATGAAACTACGATCCCGGTTTTTCTCATTTATATATCTCGAATACATACTCTAATATTCGAAACTTATATCTAGTAATCGATCCTAGACCCGAGTACGAAATTTAAGCATTCTAATGGTTTAAATCGAAAACGTAGTTTAAACGTGTAAAAATGCATTTTAAAACTTTTCGTGCTGTTACAATTGATAAACGACATTCAAATAATTCAAACTAATTTAATGAAGTAAATTTATGAAAATATGAAATTTTACAATTTTATAAATTAAATTAATGGTGAAACAAGGTTTTAAAATAAAAGGAAGTAACATATGGCATATTTGTAATTAAAATAATCTAAATTATTTATTTAGAGAAAATAATTAATTAATTAATTAAATAGGTCGAATAAAATAAATTTTCGGGTCCTCACAAGCTTCCCTCCTTAAAAGAATTTCGTCCTCGAAATTCATACTTGAACTATGGAATAATTCTAGGTATTTCTGATAGGATTTTTCTTTACTCCACAAATTTTAAATAACCTTTATAACCCTATATTACCGCAAGTATATGGATCGTTTATTGAGTATAGGGAAATAAGGTGTCGATCCCACGAGGAAGAGCGTTAAGTACCGGTGATTTTCAAATTCCTCTATTATTTAGACTGTTACAACAAAGATATAAAGGGATAAGGCGGTAAACCGTCCTTAGGTAGCAGGATTAAGCAAATAAAACCGACCGCTAGGTGTCGAAGACATCCAATTGGCGGTAGAAAGGAAATAACAAGAAAGCAAGTAAAGAGTTAAGATCCTAGAGCTTTAGAATCCCTTGTTAAATTAGATTAGAAGTTAGTTAAGTTTATTATGTCCTTTCTCCAATGATGTGCTAAGGTATAACTTCCTTTTGTATACCACCACTTTCGTCAATGGTCATGTGTAGCACAAGCTCTCACTTAAGATGAGCAAGTCACTCGAAATCGCTTTCGCCAATTCCTTAACTCCTTGGAATCTTTCTTGACCTATTTTCATAGAGAAAAGAGAGAAACAAGATAAATAAGCTCAATGAAGTTATAGTGTAAGACCAAAACCAACCAACTATATTCACTACTTTCGTGAGAATATAAGTTAGTGTTTAAGAACTTAGATCTTATTGAAGGCAAGTTTTTCATTGCTCATCAACATCAAATCATTTATAGTTGGTAGCTAATCAACCATAAAGCATAAGCACAATCTTAAACTAGCAAAATCAATGAGAACATAAATAACTCAACCATTTCACAATCACAACTACAACAAGTTCATCCTCACTCTAGGATTTGAGAGGCTTAACTAAACATACTACTACTAACTATACTACTAAACTAATGAACTAGTGAAGACTACATGCTTCCTCTCTACATTTCTACCTCTCTCTCATTTTTTTTCCAAATGTCTACAAGAGGTCCTATTTATAGATGAATTCATCCATAAACTTCCAAGACTTTATCATGTGAATACAAGAAAAGTTTGGCTTTCAAAAGTCAAAGAAATTGGCTTCTTGAATCTCTTGTCTTCATGCATTGAATCCTTTGAATTTCAATCTCAAATGAGTTGTAATGTTGAAGCAAATTGTGTTTTGGATTTGCTATGAGTTGTTTCTTCAACTTCACACAATTCTTCACGCAGCCTTCATTGAAATTCTTCTGAAAATTGAGCTGGAAGTGAGCTGAAAAACTGGAATTCGGCTGCAACTTGCAGCTGTCATTTTCTGAGGATCTGCGAGGTGGATCCGCGATGCAGAGGATCGCGGATCACATCGCGGATCTGCTTCCCCTGTCTTCTGTGAGAGGGATTCGCGAGCTATTTGAAATTTCCACTTGTTGGTTCGCGTATTGACTCGCGAATCCACTTGAAACTTGCAAATTCCGAGCTTTTCGTCGTGAAATTGGTGCGTTAATTGCTCTGACTTTTATCCCTTTGATTTCTCGTTGATTGAATTGCAATTTGCATTTTCCAATTTTTCTTCCAAGCTTATTGGCAAATATCCACATTTTCATCTCATTTGATAGCTGAACAAGCAATCCTACAAAAACATGAAATTTTCACCACATTAATCTACAAAAATGCATTTTTCTATTTAAACCACAAAATGTAGAATTTCAATAGAAACCCTAGTTCATTAGCCATTAAACTGACAAAAACACACAAAAACTACATAATTAATCCTATTAAAAACATGCAAAATATTGACTTATCAATTTCCTCTGAATTTCTTTCTTTACCCTCAAGTTACTTCCTCGACGCCTTGGTTTATCCATAATATCTTCCCATAAGCTATTTAGCTTATATCTAAAACTTAGAGAACCATTTTACATTCCCTTGATTCATGGATCGTTGAATCTTAACTACTAACCGTAGGACAAAATCTTTCACCATCACATGAATAAAAGTTTTCCAACTCTTAAACTCACATTGCTTTTACATACACAACTATGCTCGAGCATAGACCAAATGCCAAATCATCATTACTAATATCTAGCCGTCTCATAAACTAAGGCAAACCATTAATTTATTTCACAACCTAAACATGACTAATTCACCTCTTACATAGCTTTATCCTTTCTTTTCTCTTAATTCTTAAGCTAGTTCACCAATGTAAGAACTCGACAATTCACCAAATATTCTGAAATTTCAATCCTCCGATTAGTGACGGCATTTATTCAATTTCTCACTTCACCCATCTATCTTCATTTCCATTGGGTCTCAAACATTGGATTACTTTTGGAGGTTTGTCTACCTAAGCACACGTCCTCAACCCCCATCCGTCTCCAACCGTTCTTAGTTTTAATCATGTCTAATTGCAGATATAAAATAATTATTCAAGAACAATTTTAAATAGAAGAGCCGTTAGTGAAAACATTTGGAATAGAAACCACTGGCATACATTCATATTAGTAAGTTCACAAATAATTAGCAAATCATAGGGTGTTACAAAATTTATCACAGACAAATGCCACAAAAATACAAATAGTCATGCAGTCACGATCATGGGCCTCACAAGTCCTCACCCCAACTAATCCATTTACAAAACATTCAAAAGACTAAGCCCTCCATAGTCTAGTTCGCAACTAGATTTTCATCCTACATCTAGGAGGATTTAAGACCAAACAATATAAACATTGGGTGTACCAGTCAATACATCAAGCGCCAAGTACAAAATTCTTAAAATGGATACAACTATCTGCTAGAGTATTCACCCTATTAGAATTCTCGCCTATATATGTATTTTCAAAAGGCATGTCAGAGTAAACTACAAGTTCCTACCTCTTAACAAGGCCTTTAATGAACTCCAAGTATGGCAAATATTCTCAATTGTAACATATTTATATTCAGATGCCAAAATAAGATCAAAGTCAATCAACACTAAGGTTCATCCAATTATAAAGATCAAGCACTAAAGGATAACCGACACTTAATGATAATCCCATAATTTCTTTATAAGTTCTTAGGTCAATGTTAGCCTCATAGCTATTACCATTGTTCAGGAATTTCACCCATTACCTCGCAAGCAGTGTTATCATCTCACAATTCTCTTATTTCTTACCAACTCGATATAATAAATCATTATTTATTGAATCCTACTAACCATCGGAATCATAAATACTCGTTATTTCACTTTGCACTTAACACTCAAACTAACCTCCACAGTCCGATATCCTAAGTTTTAAGCCAAAGATATACTACAAGGATATGAAGCCTAGGCTCTGATACCACCTGTGACAGCCCCACCTCCCCCTAGGGCGAACCAAAGGGTTCGGCGGACAGCCTGCCCAGCTCTCGCCAGAACTCATTAAGAAATCCCAAATATCGATCCAAACATTCATTCGTAAAGTCATCAATAAAAGTTATTAAAAATTACTAATAAACTCTCACAAAATACAAACCCCAAAATTTTATCAAAATTACATTGATAATAACTCCAAATACCATAAACCATCAAATTCATCCATTAATTTCAATCTTATACAAAATGAGGAAATCCTACAAAAGTACTAACTTCCTCGATTCACGTGCCTCACCTCGAAACCTGTTAAGGAAAACAAATTGGGGTAAGCTAACGCTCAGTGAGGTCAAGAGAAACATGCACAGGCAACTCAAAGCAATTAAAGAAATCAATGAAACAGTAAAAGAGCAAAATAATTAACAAAACATTTAAACAGTACAATTTTGAAGGATACAGTTGGCCGGCTCCACATTTCCGTAATTCTCTGCAATCATTTCCTTCATCAGCATCAATTTAAGCCACACGTTGACACTCCGTCAACCACTCACTCCCACAGTCCATATTCACCACTTTTCTCCCTCTCCCGTCTACTTACACCCCCTTGACTGGGCCTGAACTCCTAAATTTGAACAGTGATTGACAACCCACTATGAGTATGCCAAGTCGGCGGACTCATTCCAACCGACGTGCTTTAAACAGTAAAAACCCATGGTTCACCCATCCCTTACCCGAACCCCTGTTGCCGGACAAGGTGGAGGGATCCTCGATGGGATTTGGGCGTCCCCACAGTTATGAACAATTCAAACAGTTCAAGCAGTCAATCAATTAACATTTTAAACAGTAGGACTCATTTAGAGGCAAATTCCAATAAGGTGAGCGCGATAAAGTACACGCTCACCAGATCACACAAGCATGCTTTTCGAGTTATTTACATCATTTAAAGCAATTAAACATGCACTTGAACACTCACCGACAAAGTAGGTCTCGGAGTTCTAGTTTGGATCACTTTGTAATTCAGCACCACCTCCTAAAATATTTAAAAAGCAATGAAAATAAGTTTCTAGTTTATCCACCAAATCTCATTCAAGAAAATCAAGTTTAATATCTTCCTACTTGAGCAGAAATCTTTGAAAAATCGTAACTTGAGTTATATAAGTTCAAATTTCACAATCTTGGTACCGTTGGAAACCTAATTTAATGCCCTAAAACTTTTCAGAAGGCACCAATATAAAATTCTGGACAAAAACTGCCCAGATTTTCGAGTTAAGTTCAGCTACAGTACGAAACAGAACATAACAGGTTGGTTTTCCAGCCAAATTTGAAAATTCACCAAATATTGTAGGAAATGAATTAGCCTCTGAAATATATATGGTCCATAGCCCTATGACTCTAGTTCAAAAGCCACCAACAGCACTTGTTTCTGACTCTTGAGTAAGAAAATATAGCTGCCCAAACAGAATAGGTCGGAATTTCTGATATTTCTGGAATTCCAGATTTGCAGGGCCATTTTTAGAACAGCATTTTAATGACGAATTCTTACTCAAAAATCACCAAATTTGGTACAATAACTCTACTATATATTGGTTATGTTCACACCAAAATTCAGCCAAAAAATATCACCGGAAGACAGTTTTATTAATGCCCAAAGTGCACTCAGCAAACTTGATCCAAACCTGTGAAGTTTTGTCCTCTTCATTTATGAGCTCTAAGTTATCCAAATCACCACCAATTACCCTAATTTATCAAACCAAGCTAGTATTAATATTCCTAGGCCTAATGATGGTCAAGAGTGATGCAAGGTTAGATTAAAACACAGCACTAATTCAGCCCAAAAATTCGGACAGCTTACCCCTTCCAAATTCCAGATTTTTGCCCCAACTAAGCAACCAATTTTGAATCAACTCTTGAAGGGATTTGTGTGGGAAAAATTAACACCTTAAACTTCACCATTTAAGCATCACATTTAGTCTTCAAGCTTGCAAAAACTCAGCCACAAAACAGAAATAAGACAGCAAGATTTTCGGCCATCACTAATGCTTCCAAAACAGAATTTTCTCCTACCACTCTTGCTATAACTTTTGTAGGGCTTTTTGTGGAGAAAATTAATAACTTAACACTCAAAATTTAAGCATTACAATCAGACCTTAAGCCTGCAAAAATGCAGCTATGAATTTAAAAGAAAAACAGCAAAGTTTCAACTTTAGTTCATCAATTTTCACATGCTTTTGTTAAACGTTTTCATGCACCAAAATGCTCATTTTCACAAAGAGTCTAGCCCTCATCTAGACCATCATCACAGCAGTGAATAATCATGAAATAATGGTGTTAAAATAGGACAAAATGACCCCAAAAGACAAGTGGCAGTTTTGAACATTCAAACTCCAAATTTTAAGCTTTCTTGGAAAAAGTTTCAGTTTTGAGCAGTATTTTTTGAAAAATCAGAACTTGAGTTCTACAAGTCCAAAATTTTCAAATCTTATACCGTTGGAAAATAGACTCAATGAACTAAAACTCTCGAGAAGACACTTTTACAAAATTCGAATTGAAACCTAATCAAATTTCAGCTTAAAGCTGCTGTCACAGTGTGAACAAAGCATATCAGTTTTGATTTTCAGTCAACTTTGAAAATTCACCAAAATTCACTGAATTCGAACTAGCCCTTAAAATTTATTGTTCTAAGAGAACTCATATTATAGTTTCAAATTCAACAAACGGAACTCAATTCGGACCTTCCTACACCAAGTTACAACAGTTGGATGTAGGCTGCAAGACCAACCCTGATTTTCCGGAAATTCCAGTTTCGAAGAACAATTTTGACACATTATTTGAGCAATGAAATGGTACTAGAAAAACACCAAATTTTGCAGGCAACAACCTCAGTACTACGTTTTCACCAAATTTCAGCTAAAAATTCACATGGAAAGGCTGCGATCAAAGCAACCAAAAATAGGGCAGCAAGCATCCCCTCTCCTCTCAGTTTTCCTCTTCTTTTGCCTCTTTCATTTCTAGCAACTAAACACCTCACACACACACAATAGATCATCAACAGCCCCAAGTTCATACATAATGGGATTTCATAGAGCCCATTTTTCATCAATCAACAATAAAATCTACACAAGGAGCTTCAAGCTCTCTTAGCCACATAAATGAAAGAAATGAGCAAGGGTTTTGGGGTTTTGCCAACTTACCTCTACTCAATAATCAGCCTAGCTTTTGGTGGATGAATTATCTCACACAACCCTCAATCTTCTAAGCTCAAAACCGCCTTCTCCTCTTCCTAGCTGGACCGAAGCTTGCCCAAGAAACTAGGACCAACCTCAAGCTTTCTTTTGTTGGCTTCAATGGTGGGTTTGTGTTGGTGTTTTTTGAAGAATCAGGAAGAGGAAGGGGAAGAGAGAGGGGCGGCTGTTTTTTGGATGAAATTTGGGGAAGAAAATGAAGAGAATGAACCGCCAAGAGGGAAGAAAGAAAGAAAAATGAATGGTGGTGGTTAGTTTGACTTTTGGGGATTTTGTGGAAAATGGAAGAAATGAGGGGAAAATGAGTAATTTGACGTAAAACCACTTTTGTCGTATTGGATCACTTCACATGACATGAAACTACGATCCCGGTTTCTCTCATTTATATATCCCGAATACATACTCTAACATTCGAAACTTATATCTAGTAATCGATCCTAGGTTTGAGTACGAAATTTAAGCATTCTAATAGTTTAAATCGAAAACGTAGTTTAAACGTGTAAAAATGCATTTTAAAACTTTTCACGCTTTTACAATTGATAAACGACATTCAAATAATTCAAACTAATTTAATGAAGTAAATTTATGAAAATATGAATTTTTACAATTTTATAAATTAAATTAATGGTGAAACAAGGTTTTAAAATAAAAGGAAGTAACATATGGCATATTTGTAATTAAAATGTTCTAAATTAATTATTCAAATAAAATAATTAATTAATTAAATAAATAGGTCGAATAAAATAAATTTTCGGGTTCTCACAACCATCCTCTGTGGTGGATTTGAATCCTAACTATCTTGAGCAAAGGTTCATTAATCCAGTCGATGCTATTAGTGTAGAACTTTTATAATTGGCAACAAATAATACTACTTACAAGAAACATTTGTCTGTCATAGACTTTTTCTCAAAAAAGAAAAAGAAAAAGAAAAGGATGTATTTACATTTTTAAGTCCATTAAAACATAATAATTGTTTTTCAAAAAATTGTTCCTTTCCTATTTTTGTTTCTAAAATTCAACCTAGAAAAAAATCTTTTAATTTTTTTTGATAAAACTCTAAAAGCAATTGTAAAATTTCTTTTACAGTGTAATTTTAATTAATAAAGAATATCACTATCTTTCTAAATACAAATCAAAAGTACTATTACCTTGAGCAAAGGTTGTAAAATCATGCAAAATAAATGATACAAATGTTAGATACTATTAATAGGAACTATAATCTGCCCAACATTCTGTATGCCACTTGTATGATATCAATAAGTTGCAGCGTGAGCAACATCCCAAAATTCAGGATTTTTTTTCTTCCTTTTGTCAAACATTGTTAGTTAAAAAAGATGAGTTTTTAACTCTCATTTAGCATGACTTTGTTCTTTAAATTTTCCTCTTCTTCTTCTTCTTCTTCTTTTCTCTCTCTCTTTGTATTTGTTTTGCTTTTTTTTTTTTCTAAGTATTGGTGCTTTCTTATATCCAGATAGTCATGAGTTTTATTTTTTTTCATAAGAATCAAAAATGAATTTTAATAGCGTTCATAAGATTCGAATGGGAGCCAAGGGGATTGAACACAGTAATAATCGTTAAAGGTTTTTCCATTCGAAATAAGTTGAGTCACGAAGCTAATGGCATTTCTCCTCCTCCTTTTTAACGCACTAAAGTGATGCCAATAATTCCCAATATACACCAAGTCCATCTTCCATTGTTGGTCATTAGTTTAACAGAAGGAAAATAATTTACACATCTAAATCCATGCAATAAAATACAAATCATCATGAATTATTTTTCATACTATTGTATTTTATTTCATATAGTAGATTTTTATTTGTCAATCTTCAATTTATTATAGTTTCTTAAATATTTATTCATATGAATATATTAAACAATTTTGTTAATATTTTTCAGCAAGGCAGGAGATAGAAGTTAAGAAGCTATGGAAAAGGAGGGAAGGAAGAGAAATTGAATCCAAAAACTTTAGTTCTTGGAGTCTGAAAATGAAATTATGAGTGAGTCTAGACCTTATTTGGCAAATGAGTTTTTGGCCAAAATTTTCTACTATAAATTTTTTAACAACTTTAACTACAGTAACCTTACAAAACTCCTGAAAGTTTTTAAAATACATACATATATATATACAGATACATACACACACACACACACACACACACACACACACATATATATATATATATGCTTTGAACACCCCCTATTCCCACCTTTGTGACATTAATTTGGATTCGGTCCGAGGAATGTCCGTAGAGTCCAACTTTACTCAAGAGTAAAGGCCTGCCCCAAAACTTTTCAAGACTTCTGAGATTTTTTAAAATACATATTTCAAAATACCTAAAAACACATAAAAAAAAATTTTAGCTTCTTTTCTTGTTTCTTCTTCCTCCCTCCCACACCAACTCACCACCACTTCTGCTGCTAGCCGGCATCTACACCAGCACCAGCATCAGCCTCCTTCCCCTTTTTTCCTTCTTCCATCTCTTTCTCTCTCTCTCTCATCCTCCTCCTTTCCTCTCCTCTCCTCTCTCCTTTCCTTTCCCATGACCTCTAGTCACTCTGTCGAGATCTGCTCGCACGAGTAACAGCTACTAGAATGAGGGACCAGCCCATGCTATTTGGTGGTTGCTACAGCAAAAATTTTATTTATTCATCCAAAATATGAAATGAAAGGACATTTAGAATTGAAATGTGTTTTACATTCATCCAATGGAACAACTGAATTATGACCAGTATCTACGTCTCAAACCTAATGAAAGATACTAAAGATCTCAAGCAACATCACAACTGCATCAAGTATGTTTGTGAAAAAAGGCCAAGAAAAAATTGATGTACAGGTCAATTTTTGGAATGCAGAGACTAGCAAATCAACGATGAAGTAAATGAAAATCAGGACTATTGAAATTGCTGTGGTGTAGAGGACTCGAGCATATGATGGTAGCCTACTGTAGAACCAAGCATGCCAAGTATTATGCCTGCAAGATGAATTTAGACTAGATGTTGCTATCGCTTGCCAGTTGATGCCATGAAGCAGTTTGAGGTTCTACGAGCATCAAGGTACCTTGTAAACTGTTGGAGATTTTTAAAATCTATATTATGAATCAAGTGTTCTAAGGTATAAATACACGGTGATAAATGTATATATATTCATGAATTTGGAGTTCCATGGATATATTCATGTTTGTGGAGTTTCATGAATGTAAGGATAGATTCATGGCTTTGATCATCGAATCTTGTGATGTATTAATTAAGAGACATAAATTTAGTTATGATACCTTGAATCTATCCATACAAGTACTTAATGTGACAACCCCACTTCCCCCTAAGGCTAACCAAAGGGTTGGCGGGCTGCCTGCCCAATTCTCGCCGGGACTCGAGCATTCAATGATACTAACTTAAACGGGTAAAACCACCAATCATAGTAACATTAATATTAAAACTGTAAAGTGATGTTTAATCTTAAAATTACAGTTATCCACTCAAAATGCTTAAAATCCTCGAGCCATATTTTAATACATTTCCATAAGTCTAAAATATACATCACCAAAAGAATATACAAAACATTTCTCCATACTCGAGACAAAAGTCAAAAGATCAAGCACTAGCCCTATCAAGGCTTCTGGATTCTCATCACCTGTTAGGGAAAAACAAACAGGAACGGGGGTGAGCTAAAAAACTCGTGAGTTTCCAAAAGACATGCACATGCATTTAAAATAGTAATATAATAAGAAATAATTTACACACGTAAGAAAATTAAAATTTAACACACAAGGAGGATATGTTGGCTCTCAGGAGCTCAAATCCACAGATCACGAACATTTATAGTAGTCGACACTCTGTCGACTTTCAATCCAAGTAGACGACTCTTCACACCAAACTCCAACCACCAAACTCCCCCTATCGGGTCCGCACGCCAAACACTTAAATAGTTAAGCAGTTAACCACTCAAGGGGCACGGCCAAGAGTGGTTGTGTAACACTTTTCTTCTCCAAATTATAACACAGGCAAAACACGTAAGTTACCGACTCTACTTAGAAGGGAGCAATAAAGTATACTCTCCTTTAAGTGAGCAGTTCAACAAACTTCAAATTTCACATTTTAAACGAGTAATATGTCTTGGAGCACGTGCACGCACAAGCATTCAAATGAAAGCATTTAACATGCATTGAAAACTCACCGACAAAGTAGGGGTCGGAATCCAAGTTTTGATCAAATGGCAAATCAGCACTTCGCCCTAAAATAATTAAAAGAGAACGGAAATAAGTTTTCCTAGTTCACCGACCAAATTTATCTCAAAAGGAAGTAAATTCGATAACTTTCTAATTTGAGATGAAATCTTTAAAAAATCATAACTTCAGTTATACAAGTCCAAATTTCACACACTTGGTACCGTTGGAAACCTCTTTGAAATTTTTAAAACTTTGTAGAAGACATCCAGTTAAAATTCTGGGCAGGAATTGCCCAGATTTTCGAGAAAGAAACTGCTACAGTACCAAAATAGGGCACGTCAGGTTGGTCGACCAGCCCACTTTGAAAATTCACCAAAAATTACAGAAAACTAATTGTCCTCTCAAATTTATACAGTTTAAATTAATATGTAAGAAGTTTCAAACACCACCAACAGCACTCAATTCTGGCACTCGAGCAAGAAATTATAGCAGTTCAAACAGAGGGGATTCGAAATTCTGAGATTTTCGTTTTTCAGGTTTGCAGGGCAGAATTCTAGACCCTGTTTGAGTAATGATTTCTTGTCCAAAAATTACCAAATTTGGTATACTAATAATTCCACATATAGGCTAGATTCATACCAAAATTCAACCAAAAATTTGAATGGGAAACAGTTTTCTACTCACCCAAATTGAGCTCAACTATTTCATTCAAAACTGTGAAATTTTAACCCCTTACTTTAAGTACCTAGATCATGCCTCAAATCATTACCAATTGGCCTAATTTTCGAAACCAAGCTAGTATTGAACTTCCTAAGTCTAATGTTGGTCAAAAATGATAGAAGATTATATCAGTTTTTAGCATTAAAAGCAGTCCAAAATTCGGCCAGCATGCTTCCCCAAATTTCCAGATTTTGGCTTCAACTCAACACTCATTCTTGCTATGACTTTTAAAGGGCTTTTGTGGGGAAAATTTAACAACTTAACACCCAACATTGTAGGCATAAAAAATCGTCCTTAACTAGCCAAAATACAGCCACGAAAATCAAGATAAAAATCAGCCATCATAACCCCTATTTTCTTTCTTCTTCCACCCGATTTTCCCTTGAAGGTTTTTATCCCAAAATCAGCACATAAATCCTTTACATAACCACACATTGCATCATTTCCATGCTAAGCAACAACCATACATGCTAGTGGGAATCCAAGAGCCCACACAACCATTTAAACCAACAAAATCAACTCAAGGAAGCTTAGCCAATACAAATTCATAAACAACACAAGTCAAGGTTCTATCAACCTTTCAACAACCCAAATCCTATCATCATGCTTGGAATTTTCAAGAATGTAAAAGGATGAAGTCTCTAAGATTTTACCTCTCTTAGATGATGGCAAAAACACCAAGAAAATGCAAGCTTTAAGCACCCAAGACTTCCCCCTCAAAGCTCCTTGCTCAAGCTCCAAGCTATTGCCAAGTTTAGTGCTAGATTGTTGAGGTTTTTAGTGAGGAAAATGGAGAAGAATTTGATGGAAAAACAAGAGGAAGAAGAAGAAGGCAGTTCGGGTGAGAGGAGAGAGAGATGAGAAGGTTTTTGAGCAATTTTGAAGAGTTAAATGGAAAAAGGAAGACAAGACACAAGTCTTGTCTTATAACCCCAAAAGTCAACACTTCAATAGTAAACTTAATTAGCAATTTGGAGGGAAAATTAATTATCTCATTTGGCTTGATATTAAGAAGCAAATCTCGATTAGGAGAGGGGAGAGAAAAGAAAAAATTTTAAGTGAACTGGAGGAAATTAGTTGGAAGAAATAGTGGCTAGTTAAAATTCTAGATTTGAAGAGGTTAATCCAATTCTCAATCAAGGTTTCAAAACCCTAATTGATCACCTTCAATAACCCAATATCAGTCATTTAATTTCACTTCTAACCTACCAATGATCATCCGTATTCTCTGTCACTAATTCACTCACAGTCCGAGTTTACCTCGAAAAATGTGTTTTTACATTTTTTACTAATAGACGCTATAAGACGATATTAAAAAGGTAAATTAAGGCTAAAATCCAACGAGAAATTATAGATGAGGTAAAATTTGAATTTCATGAGATAAATGAATAAATAAATAAATAAAAATGAATTATATCTATATATATATATATTTTTTTTAAATTTTTGAAGACAAGAATTAACTCAATAATAAGAATAAAATAAATAAAAGAATACTCAAACGAATTAATAGTGGTAATAATAATAATAATAACTAAATTAATAAATTTTGAGGCCTTCACACTTAATAAATTTACCTGATTCTTAAACAATCTCTCCTATATAAAGTGGTCAAATAGAGAGTGATTTGTTCTAAAAAATTACTTTCCTATTACTTTGAATTCTCTACAAAAACACACTATAGTTTAAAAGGATTTGTCTTACTTTGTGCAAGAGTTGAGACAAACAAACTTCATCTTAAATTAAAGAATATTTGCCCAAATTCTATTGCACATTATACTAGATAAATAAAGTCTAAAAGAAAGTGATTGTAGATCATGATTTGAAGTCGACTCTTATTAATTTATTTGTCATTTTATTGTAGTATTTCCAATAGTATTTAGGCTTTATTTTCCTACCAAAAGATGGCGAATTCTTTAAAGGATTTGACTGCCAATATTGTCAAATTGAGCGATTCGATGGTGGCAACTTTGTTCGTTGGCAAAAAAACATATGTGTGACAGCCCTACCTAGTAACCCTAAGGTATCAAACCTCACTCACTACCGATCCTTAGTTCAAATGCAAATAACAAAATACATCGATATTCTCAAATCAACTGTAACAATTAAACCCCAAAATTTCCTTAACGAACCACAAACATCCCGAACTATAATCACAGATACAAAAGTTTATCCATCCATCCAACATTCCATTAGTACAATTCAAAATACAAGGGCTACATCAAAATACAAGGTTAGGTCTCCAAACCAATCGACCTAGTGTAACCCACGGAAGCTCTCGATCTCAAATCCTCGCTAAGGAAAACAAAGTTGAAAGGGATGAGCTAAAAGCCCAATGAGTGATCTAATATCATACAAATCACACAAGTGGAGCAAAATATATCGGATAAGCACTTTCGGTAGGTTAATATAATTCAGTTTAGAAGCATAAAATGTATAAACACATAAGGCCGGGAAAATACCGGTGAAAGGATACAGTTCCACTGGAAGCCGTTGCAGTCCGTCTTGTTCAATACTCAACCTCCTACTCCTCCTTATAACTCCTAGTGGTAATACCGGTATACCGTGCCTAAGTACCAACCTAACCGAAGTCCTTACGGCTCGAATAGGTCGATAACGAAGGGAAAGGCCTTATTCAGCCCATGTGGTAAAGTACACATGGCCTACATCATGCATAAGTAATATACAAGCAATTGAAAAGCACAGGTTGAGCAAGAGAATACAAAGTAGGCGAGGTGTGATAAAGTACACACTCGCCCTTCACATAATTATTAAAAGCATTTAAACACGCCAATGAGCAATTTATTCACAAACATGCAAGGAACACTCACTACAGGTTGAGCGTAAACTAGACAATGTAGAAGTCAAACACGCCAGCGTCCACGGACTCACACGGAACATGCAAATCAAACCATCAACCCTTTTGGTTTCTATTTAAAACAATCTTGTCGTAAGATTGGAAGAAAACTATTTCAAAGGTGAACCGCGACATGCATATGCCCTATGAACTAAGCTCTCATAAAGGCTTATAAACACTTAAAATAGCAAAAGAAGCACATATGTGGGCGTTAGATGGAAAACGGACAAGGACAAATCGAAAGCGGAAAACACATGCGGTGGAAGGTGAAAAAAACAGTTTTGACCCTTATGCGCCATTGCCCATATCTCAGGTTACAAGTGTTGGATTTGAGCGTACAAGGTGCCGTTTCGAAGCTAAGAGAACAACCTACAACTTTCGTGAAGACAACTTCAACCCAGATTTACTCTATCTAGGTCAAAATGCAGAAAACAGTCTCAAGTTTAATGTATTTGAGCTGCAAGGTGCCGTTTGAAGCTAAGAGAACAACCTACAACTTCGTGAAGACAACTTCAACCCGATTTACTCTATCTAGGTCAAAATGCAGAAAAGTCTGAAGTTTCAGTCAATGTTGACAGCCAACTTCAAGCGGGCATAACTCAGCCACATATCGAAATCAGGAAATTCAAATGCGTTGGAAAGCTAGAATAAAGGGCTATAACTTTCGTGTTTTGGCCAAAAGCTAAATCACAAAGGAACAACACCAAAAACGACACCAAAATCACTGCCGACAAAATCCTGTTTTCCCGTTCAACACTTCAAACGAACTTCATGCACTCGAAACACATTCATGCAAACTCCATCGACTCGCCTGCGATTACAAACACGCATAAACAGCCCCTCACACGCCAAACCAGCACACATACACACACTACACACACAAAATACCAAGTGGAATTCAAGAGCCCATCGTTCAAATTTACTCGCGGATGGGAATTCAAGAGCCCACCAACAACTAAACATGCAACCCAACCGTGATTTCTACCAAGAGCATTAAAGCCAAAACCCTAACCCTAACTCATGATCATGGCAAAGCATACATACATCAAATTCAACCATTCCAATCCATAACATCGTTCCACAAGCTAAAAATAGGCATGAATCAAGCCATGAAAACTACCAAATCCTTCAATTTAAAATCTTCAACTCAATTCAAGCTTATAGGAAACTAGGAGAAACCTTTCTTGAGGTGGTTCTTGGTGAAACTTCAAGTGCTCAAGTCCAAGCTTCTCCTCCCAACTCAGTCAATCGACGGTTGAAGTTGCAAGAATCTCCCAAGTTTTCTTCTCTTTTTTCCTCTCTTTTTTTTTCCTCTTTTTCTTTCTTCCCTCACGGTTTTCCTTTCCTATTTTTCCCTTGGTTTGGCCGGCAGCTATAAGGCTTAAATAAGCCAAGAGATGATCACAAAAAGATATTTTTTACTTGGTCAAATGTTGGTCAAAAATGTCATGCCAAAATAACCTATCAACTTAGGTCTATTTCCACTCTTTCCCACATAACTTCTTTTCCTATCAAATTAGTCCATAAGTACATAATTTAACCTAGCCCATCAAAGCTTAATTACCCCTACTTAGGCTACTAATCACTTAGGAATTTAATTCCCCCTCTTAATCATGCATTATCCCACATAAAATCAAAGAGTTAACAACCTCGTAATTAAACATAAAACTTAGACTCATTTTCAAAACTAAGGTTTTAAGAAATCAAATTGGGGTTTTCCATATTCAAATTAGGTTTTATCAAAATTAGGTTTTCAAACAAATTAGGGTTTTAGGTTTCAAGTTAGGGTTTTAAAACATGTAAACTGATTATTAAAACAAAACACTTTAAAAGTAAAACAAGCATATAAACACCTTGGCAAACCAAAATAACTATAAATAACATTATTTAATATTTTCCAGAAATTGGGAAAATCGGGGCCTCACAATCTCCCTCCTTAAAAGAATTTAGTCCTCAAATTCATACCTTCTACCACCTCGACCTTGAAATTTGCTGGCCAAGAGGTTATAGGTTCTCACGGTGCTTTCGTGATCGGTTTCCTCCTTGAAACTTGTTGAGAAGTAGTTACATTTCCTTGGCGAGAATTACTTTCTCTCAGGTTGTTTCCTTGGGGTGTAAGCTAACTTGATGGTCAGACCTCCCACAACGCAAACATTTTCGCCTTTCACCCAACAGGTTGTCCTCGGTGTGATTGCTTTTCCCCACGGTATCCACAAGTTGGTTGGACAACCGTGGCTTGACTTCCAGTGGTGTTTCCTGTGGTGGGCCTTCTTGTTTGAGTTCCACTGTGATGTAGCCCCTTCTAGTTGCTCCATCTTATAAGAAGAATAGGGAGGTAATTTTATCCCACCAGTTCCTTTTCCGACTTTTGATGGCGGTAGGGTCTCTCTAGGAACCTCAAGGGAACTACCACTAGGTGCATCTCTCGGGCTTGAAAGGCTTTGGTTGAGATTTTGTGATCTCGACTCTTTGGGCTTTCTCAAGGGCATGGTAAATGTCTCAATTTGAGCTGCTGAGAGCATCTTGAATTTCTAAGTTAAGTCCCGAATAAACCGTCTGATTCTCTTTTCTCTGTAAGTACCGGTTAGGGCAAATCTAGATAACTTCGTGAATTGAGTTTCATATTCAGCCACACTTAGAGTTCCTTGGCAAGTTTTATAAAATCATCTTCTCTCTTTCTTGGACCGGTGGTGGAAGGAACTTTTCATTAAATTCTTGTACAAAATTCATCCAAGTTCTGGGGTTTGTTCCCTTTCCCACTTATTTCGATAACATTCCACCATGCTCTAGCCGCTCCTTCAAATTGGAACACCGCAAAAGTTACTTGTCTTTCTTCGGAATAATTCAAAGCATCAAATATGTTCCTTATATTTTGCAACCAATTCTCGGCTATATCGGGGTCGGGACCTCCGGCAAACTTAGGAGGAGAAAATTTTTGAAATCTCTCTAGTGCCTTGTCTTCTCCTTCTACTTGATTCACAGGGTTTCCTTGTTGATTTCCAAGGTTTTGACCAGCCATTTGTGCTAACAAATCAGTCATACGTTGGATGGTCGTGGCTACGATCATTAGCATCGCCCTTGCTTCACGCGATTATTTCTGCGACCGATTGTGATCATCCCCAGATCAGGGGTTGTCTAAGGCCACGCCCACGCCCACGCCACGGCCTCGCTGCGTTGCCCTCTCGTTTCCATGTTCATAGCTAATCTATATGCATATGTATATCAACCATACTAAACCATAATTAACTTCACACACTCGCAAGTTGTTAACTTCACACACACACAAGTAACAACTCTTAAAGAAAGTGGAGCAAACACATTTTCACATAGCACATTTCACAATACATTTCACACTCAGTCATGTCTCATGTTAGTGCAAACCGAACTTCGTTAAACTAAAACACAAGTCATAGTCAAGTTGAGTACATATCAAGTCAAAGTAGTAGACAAAGTAAACAAGTCATCAACAAAATACACCGGCCCCAAAAGTAGAACATTCTACATCCCCATCCTATCATTCTCTTACAAAGGTCAAAACCGACACGGTGATTAATTAGACCCAAGAGATTCTCGCTTCTCTAACACGCTTCGATTTCATTTCCTTAGGATCCTCAAGGCTTCTCCACCTCTCTCCCTTGGTTGTTGGGCCATTTGAGCCAAGATTATTGGCCTCTTGTAATTGTTCACGTAGGTTTCATTGTTGCTCCTCGAGCACCCTAGTCTCTAACTCTTGAATTGCCATTTGCTCATTTGCATTGGCTAACCTCTGCCTCTCATCTACTATAGCTAGCACCACTTGATTGGGATATGAATAGAACAATCACACCTATCCATCCTATGTCCGGGAACAAACCGTTGAAATGGCTCACCAGGTCCTATCTGAAACATAGCAGGAAGTCGCCTTCTAGGCAGTCCTCGTGCTCCATTTCCTTCCATTCCTACAATCACAACTAGAATTAGTGTTCTAGGTAAACTATTACCGTAAATCATATCATTTAACAGCTAACCTAGTCCCACAGTCCGGCACCCTAAACGTTAAGCCTAGGGTACACTACAGATCACAAACCTAAAGCTCGATACCAAGCCCCCCACCTCTCCCTAGAACCCTAAGGTATCGTACCCTTTGCCGGGACTCACTACCGATCCTTAGTTCAAATGCAAATAACAAAATACATCGATATCCTCAAATCAAGCGTAACAATTAAACCCCAAAATTTCCTTAACGAACCACAAACATCCGAACTATAATCACAGATACAAAAGTTTATCCATCCATCCAACATTCCATTGGTACAATTCAAAATACAAGGGCTACATCAAAATACAAGGTTAGGGTCTCCAAACCAATCGACCTAGTGTAACCGGAAGCTCTCGATCTCAAATCCGCTAAGGAAAAAACAAAGTTGAAAGGGATGAGCTAAAGCCGTGAGTGATCCTAATATCATACAAATCACATAACGATTGGAGCAAAATATATCGGATAAGCACTTGGGTTAATATAATTCAGTTTAGAAGCATAAAATGTATAAACACATAAGCGGGAAAATACCGATGAAAGGATACAGGTTCCACGGAAGCCGTTGCAGTCCGTCTTGTTCAATACTCAACCTCCTACTCCTCCTTATAACTCTAGTGGTAATACTGAGTATACCGTGCCGTGCCCTAAGTACCAACCTACCCGACCGAACCGCTCGAATAGGTCGATAACGAAGGGGGAAAGGCCTTATTCAGCCCATGTGGTAAAGTACACATGGCCTACATCATGCGCAAGTAATATACAAGCAATTGAAAAGCACACAGTTGAACAGTAGAATACAAAGTAGGCCGAGTGTGATAAAGTACACACTCGCCCTTCACATAATTATTAAAAGCATTTAAACCGATCAATGAGCAATTTATTCACAAACATGCAAGGAACACTCACCAACAGTTGAGCGTAAACTAGACAATGTAGAGTCAAACACGCCGCAGCCCACGGACTCACACGGAACATGCAAATCAAACCATCAACCCTTTTGGTTTCTATTTAAAGCAATCTTGTCGTAAGATTGGAAGAAAACTATTTCAAAGGTGAACCGAGCGACATGCATATGCCCTATGAACTAAGCTCTCATAAAGGCTTATAAACACTTAAAATAGCAAAGAAGCACATATGTGGGTTAGGCGGAAAACGGACAAGGACAAATCGAAAGCGGAAAACACACAGTGGAAGGTGAAAAAAAACAGTTTTGACCCCTTGTACGCCATTGCCCATATCTCAGGTTACAAGTGTCGGATTTGAGCGTACAAGGTGCCGTTTCGAAGCTAAGAGAACAACCTACAACTTTCGTGAAGACAACTTCAACCCAGATTTACTCTATCTAGGTCAAAAATGCAGAAAACAGTCTCAGAAGTTTCCGTCAGAGATGTTCGACAGGCCAACTTCAAACGGGCATAACTCAGCGCTCACAAATCGAAATCAGGAAATTCCAAATGCGTTGGAAAGCTAGAATAAAGGGCTATAACTTTCGTGTTTTGGCCAAAAGCTAAATCACAAAGGAACAACACCAAAAACGACACCAAAATCACTGCCGACAAAATCCTGTTTTCCCGTTCAACACTTCAAACGAACTTCATGCACTCGAAACACATTCATGCAAACTCCATCGACTCGCCTGCGATTACAAACCATAAAACAGCCCCTCACACGCCACCAAACCAGCACGCATACACACACTACACACACACAAAACACCAAGTGGGAATTCAAGAGCCCACGTGTCGTTCAAATTTACTCTGGTGGGAATTCAAGAGCCCACCAACAACTAAACATGCAATAACCGTGATTTCTACCAAGAGCATTAAAGCCAAAACCCTAACCTAACTCATGATCATGGCAAACATACATACATCAAATTCAACCATTCCAATCCATAACATCGTTCCACAAGCTAAAAATAGGCATGAATCAAGCCATGAAAACTACCAAATCCTTCAATTTAAAATCTTCAACTCAATTCAAGCTTATAGGAAACTAGGAGAAACCTTTCTTGAGGTGGTTCTTGGTGAAACTTCAAGTGCTCAAGTCCAAGCTTCTCCTCCCAACTCCGAATCGAAATCGTACGGTTGAAGTTGCAAGAATCTCCCAAGTTTTCTTCCTTTTTTTCCTCTCTTTTTTTTTCCCTCTTTTTCTTTCTTCCCTCACGGTTTTCCTTTCCTATTTTTCCCTTGGTTTGGCCGGCAGCTATAAGGCTTAAATAAGCCAAGAGATGATCACAAAAAGATATTTTTTACTTGGTCAAATGTTGGTCAAAAATGTCATGCCAAAATAACCTATCAACTTAGGTCTATTTCCACTCTTTCCCACATAACTTCTTTTCCTATCAAATTAGTCCATAAGTACATAATTTAACCTAGCCCATCAAAGCTTAATTACCCCTGCTTAGGCTACTAATCACCTAGGAATTTAATTCCCCCTCTTAATCATGCATTATCCCACATAAAATCAAAGAGTTAACAACCTCGTAATTAAACATAAAACTTAGACTCATTTTCAAAACTAGGGTTTTAAGAAATCAAATTGGGGTTTTCCATATTCAAATTAGGGTTTTATCAAAATTAGGGTTTTCGAAACAAATTAGGGTTTTAGGTTTCAAGTTAGGGTTTTAAAACATGTAAAACTGGATTATTAAAACAAAACACTTTTAAAAGTAAAACAAGCATATAAACACCTTGGCAAACCAAAATAACTATAAATAACATTATTTAATATTTTCCAGAAATTGGGAAAAATCGGGGCCTCACAATATGCTTTCTTTTGACTACACTTCAAGTGGCCTATGTATTGCCCACTCCATAGCTACTCGTCACCAATCCTGAAGAGGAGACACTAGATAACATTAGAAGATGCCAAAAATGGGGGAATGATGATGAGATATGCCGTGACCACATCCTGAATACAATGAGAAATAGCTTATTTGATGTCTACACTTCAATGCCAATAGCCAAAGAGATTTGGGACTGCTTGAAATCCAAGTACATGCAAGAAGATGCTATAAATAAGAAGTCCTTATTTTTTTTTGAATAACTATAAAATGGTAGATAATAGGCCTATCCTCGAACAATTTACTGAATTACAGACGCTTCTTAATCACTATAACTAGCATAATTTGCATATGGATAAAGTCATTATTGCATGTTCCATAATAAATAAACTTCCACCTTCTTGAAAAGATTTTAAGAGAGATCTCAAACACAAGAAAGAGGAAATATCTCTTGAGGCTCTTACTATGTCTTTTTGTATAGAAAAGGAAATTTATACAGGAAAAAAAGGATTTGTAAATCTTTGAAGAGAGCAAAGACTCTATTACAAAAGTGAATGTGATCGAAAGGACAATCAAGTAAGTCCCAAGGAGACACAACCAGAAAAGGTAGAAAGAAGAGCAAATTGCCTCTACTATCAAAAAGAAGAGCACTACAAGTATGAGTACAAAAAATTGTTAAAACAACAAACAGAAGCAAGATAATGCAAATTCTTCCAATAGTACAAGCAAAAATCTTGTTGCCATGATTTTCAGAAATCAATATGGTTGAAGATGATTTTGCTCAGTGGGTTGATTTTGGTGCTACACAACATTTTTGCAACAACAAGAAGTTCTTCAAAACTATGAAATTGGTGGATGAAGGCACTGTGATTTATATGGAAAATTATACTACCATTCTGATCTAAGGAGTTGGAGAAGTAGAATTAAAGTTCACTTTTGGAAATGCTATAACTTTAACAAATGTACTTTTTGTATCAAAAGTTAGGAAGAACTTAGTGTCAGGTAGTTTGTTAAACAAGTTTGGGTTCGGACTTATTTTTGAGACTGACAAATTTATCTTATCTAACGATGGTATATTTTTTGGCAAGTGTTATTTTTTAATGGAATGTTTAATCTAAATGTACTACCTATCTCTAACAAGAAGAATGATGTTATTTCTACTTATATGGTTGAGTCATCTTCCTCTTTGTGGCATAATAAACTTGGTCATGTTAATTATAAAAGAATGCATAAAATGATGAAACTTGAACTTTTGTCATTTTGTGACAAAAATAAAGAAAAATACAATACATGCATGTTAACAAAAAACATAAGAAGTCCATTTTCTAAAAATTAAAGAACTACTAAATTTTTGGACTTAATTCATAAATTTTTTATCACTTTTATGGATGATTTCTTTAAATATTCTCATGTTTATTTGTTGTATTCAAAAAATGAAGTAGTGCATAAATTCACAATATACAAGTGTGAAGTTGAAATTCATCATGAAATATTTGTGAAATGTAAGGACCGATAGAAGAGGAGAATATTATGATGTTACCTATTTTGAGTCAACTGGGATTAAATATGAAGTTACTGCTCCATATATACTACAACAATATGGTGCTATTGAAAGGAAAAATCATGTATTAACCAAAATGGTTAATGTACTATTGTCAAATTCTCGTTTAAGTCAAGGGTTTTATGATGAAGATTTATTAACAGTTCGTCACATTTTGAATAGAGTTTCAACTAAAAGAAATTCTATCACCCTTATGAACTTTGAAATAAAAGGAAACCTAATCTCAACTACTTGAGAATTTGGGGTTGTAGGGCTATAATGTAAAACTCCTAGAACCTAAGGAAAGAAAATTAGGAGAAAGAGGTGTTGAATGTATATTCATAGGATATGCACATAATAATAAAGCTTATAGATTCATAGCAATTGAACCTAATAATTCAGGTTCGGTTAATACCATAATTGAATCTAGAGATGCTATTTTTCAAGAAAGTAGATACACCTCTATATCTAAAGTGAATAAAAATATTCCAAAGTTAAGTAAATTGACAAAAGCTAATGAAAGTGAACCCATTGAACATAGCAAAAGAGCTAGAAGATCAATAGACTTTGGTTTAGATTTCTATATGTATTTAGTTGAAGGAACTAGAGATACATTGAGCAATCAAATCCCATATTACTTCAACACTAAGACTGATCTTGTGACATTTAACGAAACAATGAAATTTCAAAAATGCTCCCTTTTGGAAGGAAACAATAAATGATAAGATGGATTCAATCGATTATGAGTTATAAAACCTGAAAATTAGTAGACTTACCACCTGGTTCAAAACCAATAAGTTAAAAGTGGATTTTCAAAAAGAAAATGAAACTTAATAGAACAATCAACAAGTTTAGGGTTAGGTTGGTTACGAAGGAATTCACACAAAAATATGGTATGGATTACTTTGACATATATTCTCTAGTAGCAAGAATTGCTACAATTAGAGTACTACTTGCACCAGCTTCAATCTAAAATCTGGTTATTCACCAAATGGATGTTAAAACATCATTCTTGAATGACGATTTGGATGAAGAAATATGCATGCAACAACATGAAGGGTTTGTAGTACTTGGACAAGAGCATAAGGTATGTAAACTTGTTAAATCCTTGTATGGATTAAAACAAGAACCTAAACAATGGTATAAAAAATTTGATCAAGTTATATTTGCTGATAAGTGTATTTATAGCAAGTTTAGTGATGTTAAAAGTGTCATTATATACTTGTAAGTGGATGACATGTTGATATTTGGCACTGATTTAGAACAAGTCAAGGTCAATAAAGCATTGCTTTCATACAAATTTGACATCAAAGATATGGGTGAAGACAATGTCATCCTTGTATAAGAATCTCAAGAGACAAAAATAATGTAATATTATCTCAATCAAACTATATTGAAAAGATTATTAATAAGTTCAATCAAAGTGATTGCATTCCAAGCTCAACTCCATTGGATCCCAAGATAAGTTTTGTGAAAACTGAAGGAAATCCAATATCACAATTGGAATATTGCGGCGGCCCCACGTTTCCCAAGGTGAACCATAGGACCCGTGGCCGCCGGCCCAACTCTCGCCAGGACTCAAGCAGGCAATCAATTCGACTAGGGTTTGTCAAACAGGATATAACCCTAAAATAGATCAACATAACTTACAGCCCAACATCCATCAGGGTTCGATCCACAGACCCTTACCACAATAATTCAAAGGAAATTTTAAACACTGTCATCAACATTATAATAGATTCAAAATACATCAATTATTCAAAAGATTCAACTGGCTTATACTCCTTCAGCACTCATCTCAATACCTGAAAATCCTGGGAAGGAAAAAAATATATGGGGTGAGCTTCTAAGCCCAGTGAGAGTCCCAAAACACATAGCAATTAAGCACATAGACATAACAAGCTTTTGTAAAACATTAGTGTCCATATAGGACCAATTTTCAAGTACGGTAAAGTTTCCAATTAAGGAAAGTTGTAAACAGTAGTTTCTTTTCCAAATATCAGGTTTCAAAACAGTAACAATCATGGTGCTCATTGAGCCAATCAATCAAGAACAGTCACAGTAACAATGGATTGGTACGGCTCTAGAGGTGGCCCCCGTCGAACGTGGCACTTAACCCGCCCAATCAAACAATCAACAGTAACAGTAACAATCTCAAAAGGAGAAAACAGAGTCTACATTACTCTGGTCATTTTTTTTTTTTCATTCTCCAACCCCTTTTACCCAACTTCGGATCCGAAAACCAAACAATCAGGAGGTGGTGTATACTCGAGGTAACCTTTAAACAGTACCCAGGGTCCGTCGACGTACACGACCAAGCCCTACTGCCGGCTCGGAATAGGCCGACTCACCTCTGGGGTTTGGGATCCCGGCCAACGGTCATGTGTAGTTGACATACACAGGCACAATTACAGTGGTTTAGTTTATTATTTTAGAGGTGAGGGACAACTAACAATCAATTTCAACCTCGAGCCCCCTTAGGAGAGTGCACCAGCCTTTAGGGGCGAGGGGGCCTTGAAGGCCAGCCTCTTCACCTCAAGCCTCAAAAAGAAATCAAGTTTTATTATTTTTTTAAAACAAAACATACTAAACCACCTAAGCACATTGAGTCAAGTTAAGCAATACAACTTACTTTACATAAAACCCTAATTTTAATCATTCAACAATAATTCACATTTCGAAACATATGTCATACAATATCAAGTAACACCTAGCAATAAGGATCAAGTAGCAACAAATAGGAACCCTCACCTCAGTTTAGTCAAGGTTGAGTAGGTGAGTCGTAATCCTCTACCTCAATGCCCTCGTTTGTATCATCGACGAGTCCTGAGGTACATAATTACTATATCAACTTTTAATTATTAAATCAATTTTGACCAATTCACTTCTTTTATGAAAACAAGAATGTATTTAAGTTTACTAATGAGTCGATATGGTGGTAAAACGGTGGTTCAAATTTCGAGAATATAGGTCTTGGTCAAAATGCGTGAGTTTTGAAAATTGACAAAATTAGGGTTTGAAAAATTTTAATAGTTGATTTTTTAAAAGGATTTTGATAACGTAGAGTATTACGTTGGAGAAAATAGAGGAAAACTTGCCTTGGTTAGAAAATTGACTAGCGGTGTCTAATTTCATTTGTTATAGTACAAAAATGAGTTTTCGTGACTTGAATTTGGTTTGAAAATAATATGATTCCGTGTTTACCCATTTTGGTCTTGTTAAAGTACAATACATCTACGGATTTTAAAACAAGTTTTATAGGTCGGAATTTGAGTTTGTAAAATTAGGGTTTTGTCAAATGACCAAATGTAGCAAATGAAGTTTCATAAGGTACGTTGTGTGAAAAACCAATTTGCCACGGTTTCTTTCAAAAATTGAATCGGAAGTTCTACTCGCACAAATTGCAGGATTTTGGAGCCATTTAAAACTTGATTCATCATTCTTTATTTCCTCAGAAAACTTCGAAGACCAAATCAATTTAGAAATCACTCAAATTTGGACAATAAAGTTCGAAACCATCATGTTTGACAAAATTGCAGGTTTGATTTTCAGCGATGTTCATCGGTTTGCCACGGTGTGTAGAAAATGAGTTACGGGACGTGTGAGGTACCGATTTGAAGTTCTTTGGGTCTAGTTTCGAATGCCACTAACGACATATGATTTGGACTTATAAACTGTGAGATACGAGCATTCTGTTTTAGACTGTTTTGTTTACTAATTTTCTAGAATTGCAAGAGTTTTGAACAGTTTATGAAAATTCCAGCTCCATAGCATCATTGTTAATGGTCTATTTTAATTCCCAGCATACCAACCAGGTCCCTCAATATGCAATACATTCATTTAAGAAACTAAAGATTCATGCATATGAATAAAAGTTGATCAAAAGTTTCAACCAACAATTCTCAAGTTAGGAAGTCACCAAGAACCGGTTTTCTTCCTCTTATTTTTCTTTCTTGTTGTAAAATCATCTTTCCATTCAAAAACTAAGTTTCAAGTCATTGCATATATTCAGTTTGAAGCCAACCGAGAGTGACTCATGCAAGGAAAATAAATATACAATTGTCAAAGGAGAAAATGAAGGATTCAAGCTCGGTTTAGTTAAAACATTTGCTCATGGAAACTTTTAACTAAGGCCTCATCTATCAAGTGGAATATAGCACATGCATGAGTTGATTTCAACAAGTTATCAACAAGAGAAGCTTCGGATGGAATAGGGCAAAGCCCTTCAACCCACAACCGTTCAAAACAGCAAGAAAATCAAGGTTACCAACAATAACAAAACACAAGGAAAAGTCCAATTACATTCAACTATCATGCATGAAGTAACAAACTAAACTTTTATTTGGCTTCGGGAAGCTTAGTGAAATCAAGAACAATGGCTTTTCTCTCGGTTAACCAGATTTCTAGCAATACAAAAAGGATACAAAAATTGCCATGGCAAGATTTCAAGTCAACCGGTACATGCATGGCAGTTTCATGAATCAAGATGATATATTTGAGAAGAGAACCATTTCTTTTAAGCTAAAGAGGATGAGAAATAACTCTTACCTCCAACTAGTTTCAAGAAACGGATGAACAAGTGGTGTGTTTGAGGTAAACAAGTCCGGTTTCCAGCTACCAGAAAAGAGACAAGCTAAGGAGGAAAAACTCCAAGCTATCCAAGAAGTTTTACAAAAGTTAATAGGGTTTACCTCTTACTTGTTCAAGGAACGGATGGAAGAAGATCAGCCTTGCTCTTTCCAGACTTCAAGCTTGATTCCAGCAACTTGCAGCCAAGGTTACTCTTGGTGCAAGGCTTGATGGGTTAAGAAAAAAAACTAGAAATGGAGGGAGACTCTCGGTTGAGAGCTTAAGAGAATTTTCTGAAGTGGAGTGTGTGAGTGAGGAGAAGAGCTCTCGGTTGAGAGCTTGGAGAGAAGATTGTTGAAGTGAAATGTGAGAGTGAATTGGAGAAAAATGGGAAAGGGATGGAAGGTAAAATCTGATGAGGATTTCGGACAGCCTTGAGGGGAGAGAAAAGGGGTCTGAATTTGCCTTGCTAAAGTGAACAAAATTTTGCTGAGATGAATGCCAAATGGCAACCGGTTGTTCTTCCATTGAGCATGAGGGGTGGTGATCATCATTGGCCTTGGCTAAGGTGATCTGAAATCTTCTTGCTCCAATCTAAGGAGCTGCCGGTTGGGAATAAGGGGCTCAATGGCTGGTTTAAGTGCCCAATTTTTCAGCAAGAAATCGACAAGTGGCTACCATGAAGAGGTGGAAGTGGGCGGCTGGTTTTCTTGCTGATATGGTGAAAGAAATTCAAATTTTCTTGGAGGGAATGGTGGATTCAATTTTGCTGAAGATTAATTCGGATTTGGTGAAAAAAAAATGGGCTCCAATTGCTATCATTTCGTTCAAGAAATTTGGAAGTGAAGCCAGTTGGGAAAGGAAGAAAGAAAGAAGTGCTTAGGGCGTTGTATACATGAGTGTAGGGTTTCATCGGATTAGTTTTGGGTACATTTGGAATCTAATTGTAGTGAAACAACGTCAAAGGCTTACTTAAGCTTGCCGAACTATCGTTTGGTAACGTTTTTGTTGGTTTTCAAAATTCTGTGATCATGCACATGCCCTAGCAAAATTATGAGAACCGTTCATGAAAATTTTAAACAAGATTTTGGGTTTAGTTCACGGCCCTCACAACCTCCCCCACTTAAGAAATTTCGTCCTCGAAATTATTACCTCTTGTCATTTGCAGCTCTGGGTACTTTTGGTTCATCTCTTCCTCTAGCTCCCATGTGACTTCTTCTATACTGTGATGTCTCCAAAGAACTTTCACCAAAGGAATATGCTTCCTTCTTAAAACCTTAACCTTTCTGTCTAGAATCTTCAAGGGTTTTTCTTGGTAAGTCAACGATTCATCTAGGTCGACCTCTAGGGTTGGTAGGACTTGAGATGGATCCTTGTGATACTTCCTTAGCCAAGACACGTGGAAAACATTATGGACTCGAGCTAGGCTTGCTGGTAATTCCAGCTGATATGCCACCTTTCCAATTCTTTTTGAAATTCTAAAGGGACCTATTTATCTTGGTCTCAGCTTCTTGCCTTTTCCTGATTTGAGACTTCCTCTTAATGGCGTGACTCTTAAGAAAACTTAATCCCCAACTTGAAATTCTAAATCCTTTCTTCGGTTATCGGTGTAGTTTTTCTAACAACTCTAAGCCACTTGAATCCTTTGACGGATTAACCTAACCGTCTCATATGCTGCCTCAACCCATGGTATCCTTTCGGCACCCAAGAGTTTCCTTTCCCCTATTTCATTCCAGTATATCGGGGATCTACACTTTCTTCCATATAACGCCTCATATGGGGTCATTTGAATTGAGCAATGTTAACCATTGTTGTAAGCAAATTCTACCAAGGTTAGATGCTGGTCCCAACTACCTCCAAAATCCATGACACAAGCCCTCAACATGTCTTCCAAGGTTTGTATGGTCCTCTCAGATTGTCCATCGATTTGGGGGTGATAGGCAGTGCTAAGATTTAACTTGGTCCCTAAAGTACTTTGTATCTGCTGCCAAAATATAGAAATGAAACGCGGATCTCTATCCGATACAATGCTTACTGGAACCTCGTGCAATCTAACAATCTCATCCAAATAGATTTGAGCCAGTTTTTCCATCTTGTATTTCATGTTGATCGGTAGAAAATGAGCTGACTTGGTTAACCGATCTACTATGACCCAAATTGCATCATGCCCTCGACGATTAGGGGGTAATCCTGTAATAAAATCCATTGTAATTTGATCCCATTTCCATTCAGGCACTTCTAAGGGTTGTAGTAATCCTGAGGGTCTTTGGTGTTCAGATTTGACTTGCTAGCACGTAAGACATGACTGTACAAACTGAGTTATGTCTCTTTTCATGTTATCCCACCAGTATAATTTCTTCACACCCTGATACATCTTATTCCTTCCAGGATGAATGGTATACCTAGACCTGTAGGCTTCTACCATAATTTCCCTTTTCAATTCATCTTGGTCAGGTACTACCAGACGGTTTTGGTATCTTAAAATTCCATCTTCTCTCAAATTGAAGTTAGGCAACCTCCCTTCTTTGACTTTACTTATCCATTTTTGCACTAGAGCGTCTTCGCCTTGAGACTCCTTAATGCGCTCAATTATGGGAGAATTTAAAGTGATACTTCCCAAAATCACTTTCTGCGGTGCCAATTGTGGGCTCCAAGTACTAACCTCTTCCAACATCTTCCATTCCTTAACCATTAGTCCAGAAATTTGAACTTTTCTACTCAAAGCATCCACTACCTTATTAGCCTTTCCTGGGTGGTACTTGATAGTGCATTCATAATCCTCTTCCAACTTTCTAGGGCGGTTGATTTCCTCCTGGTCTCCCAAAACTACTACTGGTCGGGGCTGCCCTTTTTCTATTTTGAAAGACTTTGACTTGAGCCTTGGTGTTCTCTACCCTCAGAGCCTTTTCTAGAGCATTAGTAAAAGTGGGCATCTGAGTAGTTGCTAAGGCTTCTTAGATCTCTAGGTTTAGACCCTGGACAAAACGACGCACTCTACGAGGGTCGGTGGTAATCAACTCTGGGGCAAACTTAGATAGGCGAGTGAATTGGGTTTCATACTCAGCCACACTTAGGGTTCCTTGGCGCAACCATATGAACTCGTCCTCCCGTATCTCTTGAACTAGAGGAGGTAGGTATTTCTCATTAAACTCCCTAGTAAAGTTGGCCCATATCCATGGGGTCTGGTTTCTAGCCCATTTCTCCCTAATAACATTCCACCAGGCCCTTGCGGCACCTTCAAATTGAAAGATAGCAAAAGTCACCTGCCGTACCTCCGTGTAACCTAAAGTCCCAAAGATGTTAACCATGCTTTCTAGCCACCGCTCGGCCATATCTGGGTCAGGTCTTCCAGCAAACTTGGGAGGAGAGAACCTTTGAAACCTCTCCAGGGCTCTGTCTTCACCTAACTCTGGTCCCCTCGGGTCTATTCTCGGCCCTTGATCTTGTCGATCAGCCACACATTCTAAAAGGGTGGTCATTCGATTCAAGGCCTCAGCTATTGGATCTCTAGGTTGCTCACACGCTCCTGATTGAGGTGGGCAGTAGATGCCTCTTCCTCACCCTGGTTCTGTACTTGCCTATGTGGTCTTCCTGTTCTTTTGCTTGCTCCTTCCATTTCCTTTATACACATGTGCAAGGGTTTTATTTATAAAGGTGAATTATAAGGGGAAAAGAAAAGAAAATAATTGTAAACAACATCAATATACTAACACAACTCACATTAATTTGAAACATCATCCAACAAGTTCTTAAACAACGCAACATAGTAGTCATAAGATTCATAGAAATTGCAAACATAGCACCAATCCAAATACAGTCATCCAAATAACAAACAAAAGGGATCTCCACCAGGCATTCAGCCTCAACCCTAACTCAAGGGGAAGTAGGGAAATCGGGATCCTCTGAGGGGTCACTCTCTGGGCTGTAAGTAGGAGAAGCCTCTCGATCTCCTCAGAAATCGTCTCTCGCAACATCTCCTGGGAGTACCTCCCCAACACTAGAACGCTCTCCACCCTGGCCCTCCGAGTAGATCTCCAATATCTCCTCAATCATCGTCTCACAATCAGTCATGATGCCAGCGGTGCAATCTCGCACAGTGTTAGACAATCGATGGAATTGGCTAGCTATCTCCTCGAACTCCTGAACCCTAGCACGTAACATCTGGTTCTCAGTCCTTAGTGCCTCAATCTCAGCATTGGCCCTCTGAACAGTACGAGCCAAAGTCTTCCTTTCCTTCACAACTGCCAACACTACGTGGTTAGGGTAGGCATAGTCTCTCAGACAGCTACATGGTTTGGTCTTGGAAGCAGGGCTCCAATGAAGTGCAGGACCTCCAGTCATCGGCTGATATCGCACTAAAGGCAAAGGCATCCTAGGTGGGTCATTGTTACCATTAGCTCCATTTTCAGCCATAACCTACAACCACAATCAACTTTAAGTGAGTTCCAAATGTACTTATAATTTCAATTATCAGTTTCTATCCTAACAAAATCAGGACCTCATAACCTTACAGGCCTATTTTCTAACCTAAGCTCTGATACCACCAACTGTGGCGGCCCTGTGACGACCCACCTCTCCCTAAGGCGTACCCTAGGGTATCAATAGGCGCCTACCTAGCTCTTCCCAGGACTCACTCACTCAAACATCACATGACTTATCAAACTAAAAATCTAAACACAATACAAATCGAACAATAACTTACAAACCCATACCTTCAAATTACAAACTTTGAATATCCATACAATTGGGTTCCATATTACAAAAGCTTTCAATAACCATAATCCAAAGTTCTCGAAATATTCAACATAAGTAAACCCTAATTCTAAGGGTTGGCTTCTCCACTTGGGTACTCATTTCCTTAACCATATTCCAAATTTACAATTCAAATCTCTCAAGACAAATACAAAAGTAAACCTCGAGACTAATGGTGAGCTCCTTCGCTTGGGTTCTCGGTCCCTGCTAAGGAAAACAAATTTGAAAGGTTGAGCTAAAAGCCGTGAGTTCCCAAAACATGCAAAGCACATAACACATATGATTTTTCACTCAAGATTCATACTTGGAAATAAACAAGTAAGGAAAGCCAATAATCACACAAGAGTAGGATACGAGTAGCCCTCAGGGGCTAAGGTCCTCAGTGGAGCACATTCACGGACGGTGCAATTCTCGTTGTTGACACTCCGTCAACTTTCATACTAAACCAAGTAGAACACCACTTACTCCTTTCTCAACCAAAACCCCCAACTGGGCCCGCCAGCCTAACAGGAAATTTATATTTGTGTATTGCTCTTCAACAGGGACAAGGCCATTTGTCAAGTCCAGCACACAACATGTCACGTAGCTAAGGTAGTTAATCTCCTCGACTGGGTCTTCCCAACGCTCGAGTCGATAACTTTAAGTTAATCACATAGCCCAAGATTGTTAAATCTCCTCGAGTCTTCCCAACGGCTCGAAGTCGATAACATATCAAGGGATTAAGCATTCTCGAGAACGGAAATACAAGACCGTCACTTCACTTCATATAATTCAAAACAGGATTCATGACACGAAGCAAGAGATTCAAAGTATACTTGAAATATCATGAGAACACTTTTGTAAATGGTACCATTCAAATAGGAGTAAGTGCGATAAAGTACGCACTACTCCATTTGATGGATGAAAAATCTGTTTTTCACGACAATTCACTTAATCAGAAATTAAATTCACGTAGTCAAGTATCATGCATGGAAACTCACCGAAGTAGGGTTCGGCTTCCACGTAGGGGCAAATTCACTGTCTTGTACACTCCCTAAAACAAGTTCAAAAACAGCAGTTGAGATTTTACTCTTTCGTTCATCAATTAAAACAATTCACTTTCACTTTTTAGTTTTCAATTAATATTTTTCCCAAAATCCCCTCGAGGAAAACTTTCATATCACATGGTATCGTATTTCAATTACCTTTTTGAAAATCACTTAATTATTCCAAATACAATGCTTCATCGACATACTCACTGGGCACTGTTTACATTTTCTTTAATAAAACACTTGGGTGAGGTTTAACACCTCAAAATTACTTTTATCACAAAACTCAACACTCACTTTTTGACAATACTTTAATATACTTTAAAACACTTCAAACCAGATCTTTATTTTCAAAATTCATTAAATTTAACCACAATACTTTAAAACCCTCAAATTCCTTCAATTGACATTTTTCACTCAAAATTTATGAGAAATTCCACGTTTCATCTTTTAAAACTCATACACTCATAAATAAACATAACATATATTTGCTTAAACAGAAATTCATCACACATAACCACAAAGTCTCAAAATTAAACATAAAAGTTACCAAACATGGGTTTGGCCATCTCATACATTTTTCTATCACAATTTCCAACAACAAAACCCTATTCTCTAACCATATCATGATAAATTTCACAAATATCATACAAATCCCAATCAGGTCCTCAAGTCCGCTACCTAGAGGCCACTTCAAGTCCGCTACCTAGGTTGGGATTTCAAGAGCCCAACTTTATCTTTTCAGATGAGATCATTATACTAATATCAACCATAGATCTAAGTTATTTAACACTAATAAAGCTATATATAGTAAATTTAGAGTTTATACCTCCGGATCTAACACGATCCAACAAGATGAAGGAAGATCTTGTGAGTTCCACTCTCCAAAGTTGCTTCCAAGCCTAGTAAACCCCACAAGCTTCGATCTTAGCTGAAGATCTTCATGCTTTGATGACGATTTCCAACACCAAGCTCAAGATCAAGCTCAAGACAAATCACCCAAGCTTTCCTTCTCTTTTTTTTTCCTCTGTCCAAGTCGGGTTTTCCCCCTCTCTTCTTTCCCCTTCACACGGCTGCCAAGGAAAGGTTGATCAAGCCCAAAATCCTTCACCAAGATATCACACTTCAAGTTGATGGATGATCAAGAAGATTGAAGCTCAAACCTCAAGCTTTTTCCTCTCTTTCTTCCCCAAGGAAATTGGGCCAGATCTCTCTCTCTTTCCCCTCTCCCACGGCTGCAAGATGAAGGAGATGATGGGCTTCAATGGTGATTTGAAGCTTGAAAGAAACAAGGAAGAAGAAAGGAAGAAAACTAGCAAACTATTTCTCTCTCTTTCTCTCTTGAATTCTCGGCTCTCTCACTCTCTCTCTTACTCACTCAAGGTAGCCAAGGAATGGAGAAGGAAGCAAGTTTAAGGCCTTCAATGGTGGTTTAAAGCTTCAAGATTCGAAGGAACAAGAATGGAAGAAATAAAGAAGACAACTCTTTCTCTCTTTCTTGCTCTCACTCTCGGCCACTCTCTCTCTCTTCACTCCAAATTGCAGCTGCAAAAAGTGATCTCAAGGTTACAAGAAGTCAAGGCTTTGTGGTGCCAAAAAGTGCTTTTCCATGATTAAGGCAAAAAGTGCTTTTTGGCACTTTATGTCGCGTCACACGCGACAGTCCAACTTACACTGTTTTACTCCATTCCAACATTGTCTAACCTTCATAATATTTTCAAAATATCACTACGTATGATCGATTTCAAGTCCAAGTCACTATTCAAGCGTCGGAACAATTTTTAACGCTAATTTTGGCCAAAACCACACACCGGCAAACAAATCGTATAAAATCCTGTAAATTAGAAAATATTCACTTTAAACATATTTTCACTCATATTTCAATAAATAAACATAATATAAATAATATTATGCACTTTTAAAATAATTCTGAATTTTGAGGCCCTCACATCCTTCCCTCAAAAGAATTTCGTCCTCAAAATTCACATTTCGCTTACTTCTCAAGTTCGTCACACTTTTATCATGAATCTGAACATAATGTTTTTCATAAGCTAGCATTTCCTCTACTTCGATATCTTCCAATTTCCATGATAGTACTTATTGCATCAACAATGGTATGCGTTCAAGTCTTATAAGGTGGTCTTCTCTAAAACTCCCCAAATGTATATATTTATACATATCCTAAAGGCCACCTCAATCCAATTATGTTTCCATCAAAATTTACCTTCCATGAGTTTTACCCTTAGATGTCTCTCATGGTGTTCGAACCCCAAGATCATAAGATACTCTAACAGGGTCTATACTTACTTCATACAAGGAAGCAGGGTTAACAATTAAATGGAAAGTATCAAAAGCCACTAAAATTTTACTAAACAAGACAGGGGTAGTACCTGTCACATTTTCAGTTGGATCGGGCACTTGTTGTTGGTTAATGGTGTAGACCCTGGCTGGAACTCTTGATCGACTTCCTTATGCACTAGCCTGACTGGAGTTAGGTCTACTCACTTGTCGGGTCACAACTTCTCCCCGAAGCCTCGGGCATGCAGATAGTTGATGTTCAGTACTACCACATCGGAAACACTTTCCTGCCTTCTTCCAACATTCATCCTCAGTATGGTTCAACTTCCCACAGAAATTACATGTTATACTGGGAGTAGATACCTGACTGCCTTGCGGGACATTCATTGATTGTCCCTTTCCACTCAAAGTTCCTCCGGACCCCGCTCCACTAGAGAATGCTCCCATTACCATAGATCCTCTCGATGCTCCAGAAGGGTTTTCTTTTCCCATGTCTCTTCCAATCTTAGGGGTTGGAGCAGCCACATCCAATGGTCCTCGACTACCACTAGGGGCGTTCCTTTTTCTTGCATTGAAAGATCTAACTTGAGCCTTTGCCCCTTCAATCCTCTGGGCTTTCTCCATGGCTTCACTAAAGCTATTGATTTGGGCAGCTGCCAAAATTTCTTGTATCTCCATGTTTAATCCTTGCACAAATCTCCTAATTCTTCTTTGCTCGGTTGCCACTAACTCGGGAGCAAACCTCGACAATTTCGTAAAGAGTACCTCATATTCTGCGACACTTAACGTCCCTTGCTTACATCTAATAAAATCATCTTCCCTCTTCTCCTGAACTAGTGGAGGAAGAAACTTAACATTAAATTCTCTAGTAAAGTTCACCCAAGTTCTAGGAATTTGCTCTCTTTCCCATTTCACCCTTATCATATTCCACCACGCTCTAGCGGCTCCCTCAAACTGAAATACAGCAAATGACACTTGCCTCTCCTCCGTGTAATCTAAGGCAGCAAAAATATCAGAAATTCTTTCCAACCATCCTTCAGCAACTTCAGGGTTGGGTTCTCCAAGGAATTTAGGTGGGTTAAACCTTTGAAACCGCTCAAGAGCTCTATCCTCACCAACCCCAAGGTTGATAAGCTGCTGTTCGGGTCCAGGGCCATGTTGGCCAGCCATTCGGTCTAATATTTCGGTCATGCGGTTCATGGCCGTAGCCATTTACTCTACAAAATTAACCCCAGCCCCTTGATCCTAATCGGCTGCTGACTCACGGTCACCTCTAATATCTTGGAGTGGCCTAGTCCCTCGTCCTCGTCCTCGGCCTCTTCTACCCTCCATAGTTCTTCAGAGGGCAGACATTTTAATATAACAGGAAAATACAATACACTATTAGAAAATCAAGTTGGAAAGACACATACAACACTTTATATACATAACTCGTAATAACAGAAGTTCCAGGAGTACATCAGATGAGCATGCTTTTAACAAAAGACACACGTAAGTCACGTCAAATTCACAAATACAGTTAAGCAAAAGTACAATATTCAAAAGCTAGTAAACATGCAATTTACAGGGATTGAGAATCCACTCTGATATTTTTTTTTCCTCACAAAAGATTACACGCAATCCTAACTTCATGCTCAGCTAGTTTATCAAGCCTCAGAAGCAAAAGTCTCGAAGGTAACACTCTCCAAAGGGTCAGACTCCAAATATTGGGGATCTGCCTTGGCCACAGTGGCATCCCCTCTCATATCCTCCTCACTCGTCACTGTATTTTCCTCAGTTCACCTGGAACTTAATCAAGCTTAAGCATCATTAACAATTTAAACATCAATAGTAGGTCTCTCTTACATTCCATCCAACCGTACTAAACCCTCAGATACTCAATGACTCCAATTCTCAACCATTCATTAAGTGATAACGTCACCTTATGCTTAACACACAATCAAATCTCACGGTCTAGTATCCTAAGAAATGAAACCAAGGTTTCCTCACTAAGGATTTCTTTCCAAAAGTGATTTCTAGGTTCATAGAGGAAAAATCAATTTTATCTCTTTTCTCTCAGGTTTTAGACAAAGAAGCAAAGCCAAGCAAGTAAAGTTTCTTTTCCCTTTTTCCTCTAAAATTTTGTACAAAGAAATAAAAGATGATGGGAGGTTTGAAAGCTTGACTATTTATACTATTTGATCAAAAACAATAACTATTAGTTTGGTGACACATGTCAAGCTTTCAGGATTTTTTCTTTCTAAAATATCTTTGAAACTTTGCCAATAACCCTTCTTTTATATCCAAACAGAGTTTATATATTCAAATAGGCTTCACTAGCTCGACTAAACCCTTACAAAGATTCAAAAAATTATTGAACGAAAACAAGTAGATATGAATTCATGCACATATACAAATCACTAAGGAATAAATTTTATTCCAAGTAAAACTTTTGAAATACACTTCAAAATCACCTTTAACTTTCGGGGTGATACACTCTCATCCTTGCAAGGATGTCGTCCTCGACTTTCCAATTCGTTCCAATTAGGGTCAAGATAATCCTCAAAAATCAATCAAACTCTAAAAGTCACTCTTATGCCTCAATCATAGTAACATCAAACTCTCAATCAAATCAATTCATCTTCAAAACTCTCAAGCGACAACACTTACCAACCATCAAGCACTAGACACACACTAGTCCCACTTTCCACAGGCCAGTACCCTAAACTTTTGGTCTAGGATACATTCCAGAGATCTGAAGCCTAAGCTCTGATACCACTTGTGACGACCCACCTCTCCCTAAGGCGTACCCTAGGGTATCAGTAGGCGCCTGCCTAACTCTCGCCAGGACTCACTCACTCAAACATCACATGACTTATCAAACTAAAAATCTAAACACAATACAAATCAAACAATAACTTACAAACCCATACCTTCAAATTACAAACTTTGAATATATAAACCCTCCATCCATACAATCGGGTTCCATATTACAAAAGCTTTCAATAACCATAATCCAAAGTTCTCGAAATATTCAACATAAGTAAACCCTAATTCTAAGGGTTGGCTTCTCCACTTGGGTACTCATTTCCTTAACCACATTCCAAATTTACAATTCAAATCTCTCAAGACAAATACAAAAGTAAACCTCGAGACTAATGGTGAGCTCCTTCGCTTGGGTTCTCGGTCCCTGCTAAGGAAAACAAATTTGAAAGGTTGAGCTAAAAAGCCCGTGAGTTCCCAAAAACATGCAAAGCACATAACACATATGATTTTTCACTCAAGATTCATACTTGGAAATAAACAAGCAAGGAAAGCCAATAATCACACAAGAGTAGGATACGAGTAGCCCTCAGGGGCTAAGGTCCTCGAAGCTGGAGCACATTCCTGGACCGGTGCGCAATTCTCGTTGTTGACACTCCGTCAACTTTCATACTAAACCAAGTAGAACACCACTCACTCCTTTCTCAACCAAAACCCCCAACTGGGCCCGCCAGCCTAACAGGAAATTTATATTTGTGTATTGCTCTTCAACAGGGACAAGGCCATTTGTCAAGTCCAGAGCACACAACATGTCACGTAGCCCAAGGTAGTTAATCTCCTCGACCTGGGTCTTCCCAACGGCTCGAGTCGATAACTTACGAAGGGGATTAAGTTAATCACATAGCCCAAGATTGTTAAATCTCCTCGACCGGAGTCTTCCCCAACGGCTCGAGTCGATAACATATCAAGGGGATTAAGCATTCTCGAGAACAGGAAATACAAGACACGTCACTTCACTTCATATAATTCAAAACAGGATTCATGACACGAAGCAAGAGATTCAAAGTATACTTGAAATATCATGAGAACACTTTTGTAAACGGTACCGTTCAAATGGGAGTAAGTGCGATAAAGTACACACTACTCCATTTGATGGATGAAAAATCTGTTTTTCATGACAATTCACTTAATCAGAAATTAAATTCACGTAGTCAAGTATCATGCATGAAAACTCACCGAAGTAGGGTTCGGCTTCCACGTAGGGGCCAAATTCACTGTCTTGTACACTCCCTAAAACAAGTTCAAAAACAGCAGTTGAGATTTTACTCTTTCGTTCATCAATTAAAACAATTCACTTTCACTTTTTAGTTTTCAATCAATGTTTTTCCCAAAATCCCCTCGAGGAAAACTTTCGTATCACATGGTATCGTATTTCAATTACCTCTTTGAAAATCACTTAATTATTCCAAATACAATGCTTCATCACCATACGCACTGGGCATTGTTTACATTTTCTTTAATAAAACACTTGGGTGAGGTTTAACACCTCAAAATTACTTTTATCACAAAACTCAACACTCACTTTTTGACAATACTTTAATATATTTTAAAACACTTCAAACCAGATCTTTATTTTCAAAATTCATTAAATTTAACCACAATACTTTAAAACCCTCAAATTCCTTCAATTGACATTTTACACTCAAAATTTACGAGAAATTCCACGTTTCATCTTTTAAAACTCATACACTCATAAATAAACATAACATATCTTTTCTTAAATAGAAATTCATCACACATAACCACAAAGTCTAGAAATTAAATATAAAAGTTACCAAGCATGGGTTTGGCCATCTCATACATTTTTCTATCACAATTTCCAACAACAAAACCCTATTCTCTAACCATATCATGATAAATTTCACAAATATCATACAAATCCCAATCAGGTCCTCAAGTCCGCTACCTAGAGGCCACCTAAAGTCCGCTACCTAGGTTGAGATTTCAAGAGCCCAACTTTATCTTTTCAGATGAGATCATTACACTAATATCAACCATAGATCTAAGCTATTTAACACTAATAAAGCTATATCTAGTAGATTTAGAGCTTATACCTCCAGATCTAGCACGATCCAACAAGATCAAGGAAGATCTTGTGAGTTCCACTCTCCAAAGTTGCTTCCAAGCCTAGCAGACCCCACAAGCTTCGATCTTAGCCCAAGATCTTCGTGCTTTGATGACGATTTCCAACACCAAGCTCAAGATCAAGCTCAAGACAAATCACCCAAGCTTTCCTTCTCTTTTTTTTTTCTCTCTCCAAGTCGGGTTTTCCCCCTCTCTTCTTTCCCCTTCACACGGCTGCCAAGGAAAGGTTGATCAAGCCCAAAATACTTCACCAAGATATCACACTTCAAGTTGATGGATGATCAAGAAGATTGAAGCTCAAACCTCAAGCTTTTTCCTCTCTTTCTTCCCCAAGGAAATCGGGCCAGATCTCTCTCTCTTTCCCCTCTCCCACGGCTGCAAGATGAAGGAGATGATGGGCTTCAATGGTGATTTGAAGCTTGAAAGAAACAAGGAAGAAGAAAGGAAGAAAACTAGCAAACTATTTCTCTCTCTTTCTCTCTTGTATTCTCGGCTCTCTCACTCTCTCTCTTACTCACTCAAGGCAGCCAAGGAATGGAGAAGGAAGCAAGTTTAAGCCCTTGAATGGTGGTTTAAAGCTTCAAGATTGGAAGGAACAAGAGTGGAAGAAATAAAGAAGACAACTCTCTCTCTCTCTTTCTTGCTCTCACTCTCGGCCACTCTCTCTCTCTTCACTCCAAATTGCAGTTGCAACAAGTGATCTCAAGGTTACAAGAAGTCAAGGCTTTGTGGTGCCAAAAAGTGCTTTTCCATGATATAAGGCAAAAAGTGCTTTTAGGCACTTTATGTCGCGTCACACACGACAGTCCAACTTACACTTTTTTACTCCATTACAACACTGTCTAACCTTCATAATATTTTCAAAATATCACTACGTATGCTCGATTTCAAGTCCAAGTCACTATTCAAGCGTCGGAACAATTTTTAACGCTAATTTTGGCCAAAACCACACACCGGCAAACAAATCGTATAAAATCCTGTAAATTATAAAATATTCACTTTAAACATATTTTCACTCATATTTCGATAAATAAACATAATATAAATAATATTATACACTTTTAAAATAATTCTGAATTTTGAGGCCCTCACAGGCCCCACGTTTCCCAAGGTGAACCATAGGACCCGCGGCCGCCGGCCCACCTCTCGCCAGGACTCGAGCAAGCAATCAATTCGACTAGGGTTTGTGAAACAGGATATAACCCTAAAATAGATCAACATAACTTACAGCCCAACATCCATCAGGGTTCGATCCACAGACCCTTACCACAATAATTCAAAGGAAATTTTAAACACTGTCATCAACATTATAATAGATTCAAAATACATCAATTATTCAAAAGATTCAACTGGCTTATACTCCTTCAGCACTCATCTCAATACATGGAAATCCTGGGAAGGAAAAAAATATATGGGGTGAGCTTCTAAACCCAATGAGAGCCCCAAAACACATAGCAATTAAGCACATAGACATAACAAACTTTTGTAAAACATTAGTGTCCATATAGGACCAATTTTCAAGTACGCTAAAATTTCCAATTAAGGAAAGTTGTAAACAGTAGTTTCTTTTCCAAATACCAGGTTTCAAAACAGTAACAATCATGGTGCTCATTGAGCCAATCAATCAGAACGATCCGAATAATGGATTGGTACGGCTCTAGAGGTGGCCGTCGAGCGTGGCATTAGCCCGAATCAAACAATCAACGATGCGATAACAATCTCGGAGGAGAAAACGAGTCTGATTACTGGTCATTTTTTTATTCTCCAACCCTTTCACCCAACCGGATCGAAAACCAAACAATCGGAGGTGGTGTACACTGAGGTAACCTTTAGCGGTACCGGGTCGTCGACGTGCACAAACCCTACTGGAATAGGCCGACTCGCCTCTGGGGTTTGGGATCCCGGCCAACGGTCATGCGCAGTTGACATACACAGGCACAATTACAGTGGTTTAGTTTATTATTTTAGATGTGAGGGACAACTGACAATCAATTTCAACCTCGAGCCCCCTTAGGAGAGTGCACCAGCCTTTAGGGGCGAGGGGGCTTTGAAGGCCAGCCTCTTCACCTCAAGCCTCAAAAAGAAATCAAGTTTTATTGTTTTTTTAAAACAAAACATACTAAACCACCTAAGCACATTGAGTTAAGTTAAGCAATACAACTTACTTTACATAAAACCCTAGTTTTAATCATTCAGCAATAATTCACATTTAGAAACATATGTCATACAATATCAAGTAACACCTAGCAACAAGGATCAAGTAGTAACAAATAGGAACCCTCATCTCAGTTTGGTCAAGGTTGAGTAGGTGAGTCATAATCCTCTGCCTCAATGCCCTCGTTTGTATCACCGACGAGTCCTGAGGTACATAATTACTATATCAACTTTTAATTATTAAATTAATTTTGACCAATTCACTTCTTTTATGAAAACAAGAATGTATTTAAGTTTACTAATGAGTCGATGTGGTGGTAAAATGGTGGTTCGAATTTCGAGAATATAGGTCTTGGTCAAAATGCGTGAGTTTCGAAAATTGACAAAATTAGGGTTTGAAAAATTTTAATAGTTGATTTTTTTAAAAGGATTTTGATAACGTAGAGTATTACGTTGGAGAAAATAGAGGAAAACTTGCCTTGGTTAGAAAATTGACTAGCGGTGTCTAATTTCATTTGTTATAGTACAAAAATGAGTTTTCCTGACTTGAATTTGGTTTGAAAATAATTTGATTCCGTGTTTACCCATTTTGGTCTTGTTAAAGTACAATACCTCTACGGATTTTAAAACAAGTTTTATCGGTCAGAATTTGAGTTTGTAAAATTAGGGTTTTGTCAAATGACCAAATGTAGCAAATGAAGTTTCATAAGGTACGTTGTGTGAAAAACCAATTTGCCACGGTTTCTTTCAAAAATTGAATCGGAAGTTCTACTCGCACAAATTGCAGGATTTTGGAGCCGTTTAAAACTAGATTCATCGTTCTTTATTTCCTCAGAAAACATTGAAGACCAAATCAATTTAGAAATCACTCAAATTTGGACAATAAAGTTCGAAACCATCATGTTTGACAAAATTGCAGGTTTGATTTTCAGCGATATTCGTCGGTTTGCCACGGTGTGTAGAAAATGAGTTACGGGACGTGTGAGGTACCGATTTGAAGCTCTTTGGGTCTAGTTTCGAATGCCACTAACGACATGTGATTTGGACTTATAAACTGTGAGATACGAGAATTCTCTTTTAGACTGTTTTGTTTACTGATTTTCTGGAATTGCAAGAGTTTTGAACAGTTTATGAAAATTCCAGCTCCATAGCATCGTTGGTAATGGTCTATTTTAATTCCCAGCATACCAACCAGGTCCCTCAATATGCAATACATTCATTTAAGAAACTAAAGATTCATGCATACGAATAAAAGCTGATCAAAAGTTTCAACCAACAATTCTCAAGTTAGGAAGTCACCAAGAACCGGTTTTCTTCCTCTTATTTTTCTTTCTTGTTGTAAAATCATCTTTCCATTCAAAAACTAAGTTTCAAGTCATTGCATATATTCAGTTTGAAGCCAACCGAGAGTGACTCATGCAAGGAAAATAAATATACAATTGTCAAAGGAGAAAATGAAGGATTCAAGCTCGGTTTAGTTAAAACATTTTCTCATGAAAACTTTTAACTAAGGCCTCATCTATCAAGTGGAATATAGCACATGCATGAGTTGATTTGAACAAGTTATCAACAAGAGAAGCTTCGGATGGGATAGGGCAAAGCCTTTCAGCCCACAACCGTTCAAAACAGCAAGAAAATCAAGGTTACCAACAATAACAAAACACAAGGAAAAGTCCAATTACATTCAACTATCATGCATGAAGTAACAAACTAAACTTTCATTTGGCTTCGGGAAGCTTAGTGAAATCAAGAACAATGGCTTTTCTCTCGGTTAACCAGATTTCCAGCAATACAAAAAGGATACAAAAATTGCCATGGCAAGATTTCAAGTCAACCGGTACATGCATGGCAGTTTCATGAATCAAGATGATATATTTGAGAAGAGAACCATTTCTTTCAAGCTAAAGAGGATGAGAAATAACTCCTACGTCCAACTAGTTTCAAGAAACGGATGAACAAGTGGTGTGTTTGAGGTAAACAAGTCCGGTTTCCAGCTACAAGAAAAGAGACGAGCTAAGGAGGAAAAACTCCAAGCTATCCAAGAAGTTTTACAAAAGTTAATAGGGTTTACCTCTTACTTGTTCAAGGAACGGATGGAAGAAGATCAGCCTTGCTCTTTCCAGACTTCAAGCTTGATTCCAGCAACTTGCAGCCAAGGTTACTCTTGGTGCAAGGCTTGATGGGTCAAGAAAAAAAACTAGAAATGGAGGGAGACTCTCGGTTGAGAGCTTAAGAGAATTTTCTGAAGTGGAGTATGTGAGTGAGGAGAAGAGCTCTCGGTTGAGAGCTTGGAGAGAAGATTGTTGAAGTGAAATGTGAGAGTGAATTGGAGAAAAATGGGAAAGGGATGGAAGGTAAAATCTGATGAGGATTTCGGACAGCCTTGAGGGGAGAGAAAAGGGGTCTGAATTTGCCTTGCTAAAGTGAACAAAATTTTGCTGAGATGAATGCCAAATGGCAACCAGTTGTTCTTCCATTGAGCATGAGGGGTGGTGATCATAATTGGCCTTGGCTAAGGTGATCTGAAATCTTCTTGCTCCAATCTAAGGAGCTGCCGGTTGGGAATAAGGGGCTCAATGGCTGGTTTAAGCTGCCCAATTTTTCAGCAAGAAATCGACAAGTGGCTACCATAAAGAGGTGGAAGTGGGCGGCTGGTTTTCTTGTTGTTATGGTGAAAGAAATTCAAATTTGCTTGGAGGGAATGGTGGATTCAATTTTGCTGAAGATTAATTCGGATTTGCTGGAAAAAAAAAATGGGCTCCAATTGCTATCATTTTGTTCAAGAAATTTGGAAGTGAAGCCAGTTGGGAAAGGAAGAAAGAAAGAAGTGCTTAGGGCGTTGTATACATGAGTGTAGGGTTTCATCAGATTAGTTTTGGGTACATTTGGAATCTAATTGTAGTGAAACAATGTCAAAGGCTTACTTAAGCTTCCCGAACTATCGTTTGGTAACGTTTTCGTTGGTTTTCAAAATTCTGTGATCATGCACATGCCCTAGCAAAATTATGAGAACCGTTCATGAAAATTTTAAACAAGATTTTGGGTTTAGTTCACGGCCCTCACAAATATGCCAAAATTATAGGAAGTTTTAATGTATGCAATGATTTGCGTTAGGCCAGATATTGCACATGTTGTTAGTATATTGAGTAGATTTACAAGCAATCTTAGCAGGCTACATTGGCAAGGTATAATCAGAATTTTGTAATACCTGAAAACCACTAAGGAATATGGTATATGTTATACCAGTCATCCTTCAATTTTAGAAGAATATTCAGATGCTAGTTAGGTCACTAATAAAGATAATCACTCATTGACAAGTGGTATGTGTGTGTGTATGATGTGAACCCGAATCTCTAAACTCCCGTTCTTGAAAAAATGATCCAATCATGCAGTAGAAAGATCTATCTTGATCAGGTTATAGAATAAATTTGATAGAATTCTAACTCAGTCAAAGACAGCTCGAGATTGATTTATAGTAGGTAGAAGGTGCCACAACCAACCGTGGTCATTGATTGATAAGTCAAGACTTGAGCAAAGAAGACACATTCAACTTTGTATCAAGGGTCATTCCAAAGGAATAAGAAAGAGAAAATTCTCTTAAATTTTATTCTCAAAAATCTATCTCCTCCATTACAATGAAAAGAGAAGGCTATTTATAACTAGAATAAGCCTACTAAGACTAATTTGAATTGGATGCAGATTTACTCACTTATTCCTAATAATTTCCAAATTCAACTAAAAAACTAATTATGGCACAAATAACTCGCATAGTTGGCCATTTTTGTTCATAATAATTACTAATTAAACAATTAATTAAGACTTAAGTGAACAAATCAAATTGGACAGAATTAGAAAAACTTTAGAAAATTCAAACGAGGTTTCATCTAGAGGTTTCTCCTTCACCTCTTTCCACACATCTAGCTCAAATATGAGGATTTTTTCACACTTGAACTCCTTTCAAATGAGCAATCCAACTTGGCCACTTGAGAACACAATGCTAGACTTACAAATTGCATCATTCCCCTTCTCTTGAAAAAGATTTGTCCTCAAATCGAGACATTGCTTGTAGTGAAGCATATCAGGCAATGTTTGAATGAACGCGAGCCAAGAAGCATGCCTTCTACTCAATTTGATCACAAACCAACTCACACGTTCCATCTCAAGCTCCATTAAGCACCAATAATCATCACTAAGTCTACTTGATCATCCATCATTCCCTCCCTTGTAGAAAAGATTCGACCTCGAGTTGATTCCTAGATCAAACATGAAAGAAGAGGAATGAATAACAATGAAACACTTGCAAACATCAAATTCTCCAAGTTGATAACAAGAAGGAAACATTTGATTGGCACCTATCATCCTAACTCATTTTACATGGCCTAAAAACACACTAAAACCACTAAACGAACATCCCTCACAAATATAAGCACAATGATCACATGACTTAGAGAAAATAAACAATTCACAAGATCGCACATAATTAGGACCAACAAGACTCTTAAAATGACTTAGACAAACACTAGAATGAGTGACACAATGCAAATAAATAATGTTATCAATATGGGAAACAAATAAAAACTTAATGGACTCAAGATGATTACATACGTAGACCACTTTATAAACAATGCCAATTAATTCAAGCACTTCACTATGTGTTGATAAAGCAAGAAACTTATCATTTAGAATGCACAAAGACACATTAGGAAGAAACTTTACCTCCTTTGGCAACACAAACTCCTCAATTTCACCATGATTACTAGGAACTATAGTTAAGAAGCTTACCTCATTCATCAAGAATTGATTAAAAATAAATTTACCATCTATACTTAATCCAATTGGCTAATGATCATGGATGCCATGTCTAAATATGACATAATCAATTCCATTATGTAGCATCCCAAGTGATCCATGTACCTACCAAGAATCAAGAAAGATAATAGGCAAAATAAAGTAAGGATGGTTATTCAAAAGTACAAGCTTTGTTCCATTAGATCTTACAACTAACTCACCCCTATTCATTCTAACACTCAAGTTCAACTCATTTTCTTTCCGACAAGACTCTTGACTAGAATTGTTGGCAAACTTACTCAAATCTTTTGAATTTTCACTCTTTTCCTCTTGAATTGTTTCCTCGGATTTTATTTCATGATCACTTTCATTTTGTATCTCACATTCAACTATATCTTCCCATTCCACAACTTCAATGATGATTCCTTCAACTTCAATTTGAATGAGTTTAGGTTGATCTTCACTAGCAATTGCCTCAGCAAGATCCATTTTAGGAGATTCTTGAGAATGGCATTCAGTTAGCTCCTTCAGTTGCTTTTCTTGTAGAAGATGTTGATAAGTCTCCTATCATGATTCCTCCTTATGTGGCTCATTCCTTGACTTAGACTGGGAAGAAATTAACAAATTTTGCTCCTTACGTCTTCTAAATGGTCTTTCTTCCTTTGCTCACAGTGTTTAGATTGACATTTTTTAGATTCTTGACACTACCACCTTTGATCTTCTTCATAAGCACATCTGTATCTTTTGTACACTTTTTTAGCACAAAAATGATCCATCTCTTCCTTGATTGTGCGAAAATCACGCCTATATTGCATGGAATCGCTCCTCTTGACATTCTTATTCACCACTGGATCAAATCATCTTTGAAGAGGCTCAAAAGTTTTGTTTACCACTTGCTTTGGTACTGAAACTTGCAAACCAACTATTCAGTCAAGTCTTTTACATAGAGACTTAACTTTGTAGTCGAAGGTTTGAACAATTTCATTAAGCATGGACTCCATCATAAGACTAAATTTAGCTTGTTGGAATGCCATTTTAACCTGCACAAATGGTTAGTAAGAAAAACAAATAGTCCTCACTCACTCCTTTACATGTTTCTACTCACTCTCTGTTTACACTCAAGTAAGAAAACACTCTAATGATCTCACCAACTCTTTCAAGTCCTTGATCACAATTCTTGAGACAAATTGAATTTGCTCGCAATTGTTCAAGAAAGCTTAACAATTCAACTTGGTTAGTATGTGACAATGGATGGAAATTGAGAGGTAATTCAAGGCTAAAAATTCAAGACACTAGAATTGAGTTAACACGATGAGACTCGACTCAAGAAAATTGAAGAAAAACTTAATAAAGACTCCTTTAATTGAACAATGGAGAATCATAGTGAACTTCAAGTTGTTTTTGGAAACCTAGACTGTTTTGGTATCTTGACTAGATCAGGGCAACAAATCTGGAATTTCCTTTTATCTCACAAAAAGCCACATTTAAGAAGGTCCCCTATCCAAATCCAATGAGTTTTTAGGTAAGAAATCAAATTAGAAAGTTGTTTGAAACAAATCTGGTTTTAATTAGGAAAGGTAGTAAAGCTGGTGAAATTTTCTTTTGGACACCAATCAAGTAAGGAATTAGCAACACAATTTCTTGTAAATAATACCTTTCCCATATGAATGAATGATTAGGAAACAAGTTTATCCCAATTCAAAGTGTATTTGAACAAGTATTTGAATTAGAAAACTGTTTGAACAAGTTCAACTCAAATTAAGAAACTATGAAGGATGGTGGCTATTTTAGTTTCCTTTTCAACAAAGGATTGGATCTTTTTGTTTCCAAAGTCAACAAACGACTTATTTAGAAGAATTTAAGGATCAATCAAGGCTGATTTAATGAATTTTCAATCAAGAACTCAATGGATAACCAATAACGATCAAGAACTTTAAGAAATCGAAGAATTTTGATTCAAAAATTCAAGATACAATCGAGATCAACCCACACAACTCAAGATTTACCAAGAACAAAAAGGAAATTTGGATGAATAGTACTGCTACAGTACCTCGAATGAACAGGGTGATGAACAATACCCATGGTGAACAGTGATGCTACAGTAGTGATGAACACTAATGCTACAGTATTGAATTTTTTTACTTTTTCTTTTTCTTGGACTCAATAAGAAACACACAAATAAGGAAACAACAACAAAGACACAACACAAAGGAAACTCAACAACAAACCAAGAAAACAAATGAAAGTCAACAACACAAAGTGGAAGTTCAAATCCTAACAAGTGATTTTTTATTGTTTTTTTAAAACTAGGGTTTGGTAGTTCAAGAAAGGAAAAGACAAGGGAAAAAAAAAGGATATTAACTTGAATCAAGAGTCGAAACTCTAATATCAACTGATGCGAACCTAAATCTCTAAGCTCCTGCTCTTGAAGAAACAATCCGATCACGCAGTGAAAAGATCTATCATGATCAGGTTATACGATAAATTTAATGGAATTCTAACTCAATCAAGAACAATTTGAGATTGATTTAGAGTAGGTAGAAAGACACCACAACCAACCATAGTCGTTGATTGATAAGTCAAGACTTAAACAAAGAAAACACACTCAACTTTGTATCAAGGGTCATTCCAAAAGAACAAGAAAGAGAAAATTCTCTAAAATTTTATTCTAAAAATCTGTTTCCTCCATTACAATGAAAAGAGAAGACTATTTATAGTCAGAATAAGCCTACTAACACTAATTTAAATTGAATGTGGATTTAGTCACTTATTCCTAATAATTTTCAAATTCGACTAAGAAACTAATTATGGCACAAATAGCTCACATAGTTGGCCATTTTTATTCATAATAACTACTAATTAAACAATTAAGCAAGGCTTAAATGAAAACAAATCAAATTGGAGAGAATCAAAAAAATCATAGAAAATTCAAACGAAGCTTCATTTGAAGGTTTCTCCTTCATCTCTTCCCACGTATATAGCTCAAATATAAAGATTTTATCACACTTGAATTCCTTCCAAATGGACTATCCAACTTGACCATTTGAGAACACAATACTAGACTTATGGATTGCATCAGTGTGTGTCTAAATATATATATATATATATATATCCAATATTCTCATGCATCCACCACAGAAAGACTGAAAGAGTTCTATGCAGTTACCAGCAAGAGTTCTTCAATCTTCTTACAGCTCACCAGTTTTATGTATCGTAAAACTACACGTGATGTGGAAATCTAGCTAGTTGATTAGTTACTGCTATCTATTTAAAATTATATAGTATATATAGATCCTTATTCCAGGCAGATTCCTAACCTGCTAGTCTGCTACTACTGCTATACATTAGAAAAGAATTAATAAGATTTGTAGTGTGTAATAGGCTGATTAGTTTTTTGGTAAAAGTTGTCGCCAATTCATGTTTAATTTCTAAATTTAACTCCCTTTTGTCCTTTTATAGTTTCTCACCTCTTCCTGTAATTCGAATCAAGACACAAATTTACGATCCCTAGAATAAAACATAAAAAGTATTATGAATAACCGAAAAATTAATAAAAGATGCTTCGATCTTGGGGAAATAATATCGTAGTCAGTACTTGGTAGAAATGATTTGTATTCTAATCATATTTATCATTTTAGTTAATTATTGAGGTTATGAGAACTAATCGGGATTAAAATTGAGTCCCATACCAATAAATGAAATTAATGCACAAGGAAGTATATTTTGACCAAGACCTCAAGATCCATATTACATACAAGCCGAAAGAATGATTAAAACTAGATTTATACTTTTATCATTGAAAAAAAAAAGTCATTAGACTTTGCTGCAAGTGTATTCCATGAAATAAAATCTAAATCATCTAATTGAGCTGGCATTTTCGAAAAGGCTGATTTGGCTATGTAGTGGAGATTAGAGAAATTTGTTAAGGAAAACAAGAGAAATCATGAATCTTATTCTCGGTTAATCTTTCAATATGGATAGATGCAAAATATTGAAACTACATTGCAAATGTTTTATGCAATGGAGGATCAAGCCAACCTCTTCTGTCTTTAATGCATGATCGGCCTCAGGTAATATCATCATGGCGTTAAGGGTTATTAACGTTATTTAGCATTTGGACTTAAATACAAATCAAGTGAATGATGGTAAAAGTGGCAAACCGGAGGTTTTTCTGGTTTGTAGGAATTGCATGGTTACCTAAATTTATGGGTGATACAAATTTTGATTCCAAGAGTTCATGCACCTTTAAGGGAATAGAAATTTTTCGAAGTAGAATGATAAATCAAAAGTTAGTTACTGTCACTCATCGATTGACTGGTGGTTATAAAGATTGAAAGTGATCTTCAATTTGTGACCTGTGAAATTAATGGATTTCTTACTTCTGAACTTTCTGAAAAACAATACATACGGGTCCGTTTGGATTAGCTGTTTTTGGGGTTATTTTTCAAAAATAGTACTGTAGCATTACTATAACGAAAAATATTCTGGTAACTTATTTGTCAAATGACCCAAATACCTCTCAATTTTTGTCCTATGTACTTTTAGTCCCTCTACTTTAATTTGGGACATAGTAGTCACTTTACTTTTATTGTTGGGCCAATTCGGTCCTCTAAGTTCCTACTAACCATTTTAAGTAGTGGCAAAGTTGCCAATCAATTATATTTTTAACAGTCCTCTAAGTTTTTACTAACCATCTTATGGAGCGGCAAAGTTGCCAATTTAAAATTTTAACAGCACATAAGGAAAAAAGCCCAAAAACTTACAACAATATAGATTGGGAAAGAGAACAAAAATGTCTATGATAAAAAAGCTACCATACTCAACTATAACAATAAATCTAAATTAACCGTAGAAAATTTTCTACACCGACCTAGGTCTTTCCTTCCTGTAATATTTTGTAGAATTAATGCATAAAAAGTGATGCACGACCCAAAAAAATGTTGAGCTAGGTTATTTTTTTATTGTAAGCATTTTCCTCTTCCCCAATTCGTAACTTTTTTTTTAGTAATTTTTTGGTTTTTGATTTTTGTTGATTTTGAGACTTGGGTCAGTGCTTGAAGCTAAAGGGACCAAATTGGTCTAATAAGGGATGACTGTATCCCAAAATTAAAGTGGAAGGAACAAATTAGACCACTAATAAAAAAGGTGTTACTGTCCCATATTCATTTAAAGGTCAGTATAGGCTTATAAAATGCTCATTTGTTTATTTAAAGCAAGTCATTTTCTTCTTAGTATAAATGGGAGGGGTCGAATTTGGGATCTTTCACTTATATTTCTTCCCTCTAAACCACTCAAGCTGTCCCTCTCCACAAAAGCAAGTCATTATGATTAACTCTTCGGCAGCAAGTGCTTGATTATTTTATTAGCATATTCTCATATTTTAGGAAACAACAATCTTTTATGATATACAAGTGCAATATCTCGTAACCAAGTAATAATGGCACTACAAATATTCAAAACAACAGCAAGAGTACTTGATCCCATTTTCAGTTCAATGCCTAGTATCCGTTTTCCATCTCAGCTATTCGCCCACTACTATAGCGTGCTTTCTCGTTGACAAATCATTGATTTGATTAATTAGCACCCTCGATAATATGTCATAAATACATTTTTCCTTACTAAAAATGCACATATTTACTAGTCACTCAGCACTCAGGTAATTAGTATTTATAGTAGATCATACTATTTCATCAAAAAACTGAGCACGCTGCTTCAACATAAAATAAGTAACATAAATACGTTAACAATTAAAAATGTTTTCACTGATTGAGTTGAAGCATAAACTAGTGCTTATTATCAATGATATTGGTGCAAGTGAGATTTCAGATTCGAAACGCATGGGAATGAAACGAATAATGTTGGGAGAGTTTTTCCTCATAAAGGGACCCAACAGTAGTTCAAACAGGATTAGTCGCAAACCATCAAATAGATTTATACCAAAAAAAAAAAAAAAAGACTAGTGCTCGTTTTGTTAGTGATAGCTGATGAGGAATTGGTTCTATTCACGCTGCTGCAAATGTTTCTTATACATGGATACTAGTAGGCGAAGACAAATCACATGAAATTACCAAGGGGCCATCCCGCTCAATACGTTACGTATTGGGTTGTTTAAATTTTCTTTTTTTTTTTTTGGGGATAAAGTAGAAGTTAATATTAATAAACTACTTGGAAATGGTTCAGTACAATTTGCTTGACAAACTTGTGCTAATGGCTGAAAACACATAAAACATGTGATAGATATATCTAATATGAAAAATTATTTTTAACAGAGTTGCAAAATAAAGAATGAAAATCATAAATCTTCAAATCTGACTAATTGCACGATCTGTTTTACAAATATCTATACATGTCTATTCTCTCAAATCCGCTATCCAACTAGTTCACGTTCAAAACGGATGTTGAAATTTGACAAGAAGACCTAAGAAATTCTAGATTTAACATACAAATTTGGAAAAACTCTTAGCTCTAAGAAAAAAGATAATGGAAAACTAGATGAAATCAAATAACCTGCATCAGATCTAACCTACTTGGTTGTTTGAATGTTGAATATAGAAAAAGATTACATGTAGAAATTAAGATTGACTATGTTTAAAGATTTCAAATGATAAGATGAGAATAGTGTGCAAGTTATTGAAGATTTAGGTATCGTATAATGTAAATCGGGAGAGGGTGGATTGGATGGTAAAGTGTAAGGGATTGTAAGTAGGAGGTTTTGAATTCGAGTCCTCCCATTTACCCAAAAACAAAAAAAAAAAAAAAAGGATAGAAAAGGTTGTATAATGCAAATCAAATAAAAGCTTGAGTATGGAAATGTCCCTCGCTCTAAGCTTGATTTGGTGCATTTGGGAGAATTTTCAGTTATCTTAATTATTATCAATCAAGCTCTTCATCTTTACTTGGTTAAGCCTCAGAGTCTAGAGAAACACGAACTTGGTTAGCTAATTGCTTTAATACTTACTGTTGCCGTAATTGTCAAAATTCATACTTAATCAGACATCTCTTAATCTACAACCAGATCAGTGCTCATAAAAAAGTTTGGCATAAATAAGTGGGACTGAAAGGAAAAATCTAATAGCAACCCTATTTAATCTGGCAAGAGATAATACATGAGAAGAGCTTGAAATCTCTAATTCAAGTGGGAACGAAGAGGGAAAGAAAAAAAAATCTGGAATAAATTAAAGTCTGCAACATATCATCTAACTCGTTGTCCAGGTGATTTACACATCACCATGAATAAACTAGACAAATTAATGTTTGCATTGAAAAAATAATGATAAAACACTAAACCTTGAATGTAAAACAACATATTACTCCAGCCAAATATTACTTGACCATTGAGAAAAAAAAGGGCCATATGTCTGCTTGAGGAAAGGCCAGCATGTCAATTTCATCGTCAAAGTGGCCAGTGCTGCAAACGGGTTTGGGGAACCTATGGTTTAGATTTTGGTGCGGTTTGTACCATTGTTGTACCTTTTACATGATGTAATATATATTTACATAACTTTATTATGTGTGTGGATTTTGTTCTTATATACAAATTTAATTTATGTACAATCATATCTGATCTGTGCATGTACACCAAAAAATGAAAAAAAATACAACAATCGCACCAACAGTATCAAATGCGATCGTGACAAAGTACCAGTCGCGTTGCAAACCATAGCATTGTTCATCCCCTTCTTGTGGTTAACCATGATGATATCAGCATTAGAGACCGTAACTTCCAGTGTCAAAACTTTGAAACCTTCCATGAAGGACGCTAACAAAATATTGAAAACCCGAAATAAAAATATCAACATGGATTTCCTAAGGAAGGTTTTCGAAACCAAATCAGAACCATTAGTAGATCTGGATCAGCAAGAGGGAAACAGCTGACTAATACAGTTCAATAAACCGTAATCTAAATTGCATCTTGAAGGATGCTACTTCCCTTATACATCAAGAAACAAAGGCAAAGACTCGTTCATTTTGGCATAATAACCAAGTTTATTAATTCAATAAATGAGATTCAACACTAACTAATCAACTAGTATGATCCCATTATCTAACCAAAAATCCTGCCAAAACTTACACCACTAGGCAAAAGCTAATCTTTTCCCAATTCACATAGTAATCCTCAGAAGCATGAAGTATATGCATAAACTGTTATATTAACATAATAATATAAACGAACATAGCGAAAATTCAAATATATTACCTCCAATCATTGTCGTCAAATAGAGATTGGTAGCAAAACCTTCTTGTCTTCTTCCTCTAGTCTTCTTGTCCTTTTGTCTTTCTTTTCTAAACTAACAAAAATATGTGAAAGAAGAAAATTTGTAGAAAGAAATTTAGATTAAGAGACTTCCAACCTATGCCTAACGAAAAGACCTTGATTTGATGGAGTGTCACAGGCTATTTATAAGCTAGTTTAGGGACTCTTATTGGCAAATATCAACATCTCTAAGGTTTCCTTCCATCAAGAAAATCATACTGACGTGGTCTAGGCTTTCAAGTTAAATTCACTCAATTATCAATCAATTATGGCCTCTTTAACCCGATTTTCCGCAAGTATACGGATCGTGGATTGAGTATAGTGATAATTAAGGGTCGATCCCACAGAGACTCGGTTAAGTACTATGGCTTTTTGGCTTGCTTTACTAGCTAAATAGAAAATGATAGATGAGTGCAAAATATACAAAGTCGGGCGGTACAACCGTCCCTATTGAAAGCAATTAAAACCAACCGGTTAAGGTGGTAGAACCAACCCTAATTGGTGGTAAATTAAAAGTAAATACAAAGAAAATTAAAAAGGGGAGAAGGCGGACAAGCCGACCTAAGGAGCTAGGATTAAGCAATTAGAACCGACCGCTAGGTGTCGATGACATCCAATTGGCGGTAAATGAGAAAATAGATAAAACCATCCAATGGGGTAATCCTCAAATTGGCGGTATAAAATAACAAGTTAGAGAAGTTAGAATAGAGAAAGAGTTTCCTAGGGATTTGAATCCCTTATTAGGTTAAGGATGTGTTCACTTAGTTAAGTTAGATTTTTAAACTTGTGACTTGTCAAGGAAGTAACCTCCAATTTCATTTGTAGATTGTTTTCACAATGAACAAACATACTCATATTAAACCTTCACCTATTAACATGATGAATTAGCTTAACATAAGTTCATGAAACTCAATCAGTTACAAATATGATTCCTCCTAAATGCATCTCCTACTAACGTGAACATACAACCTAGGGTTCATATATTTTGAACTACATACGCAAGACATATTTCATGTACTAACACATGCTTGAATAGTTCATAATTGATGATCAAATAACCATGAATATTGAGAACAAATAAATGAACTAACAATCACAAGTTAAACTTTCTTTACTTAAGTGAACAACATCCAATCCCTTACAAGTTCATCTTATCCCTAGGATAGTGAAGTTTAGCTATTCATATTAATTAAGCACATAAAACTTGCATAAGAAGTCATGAATGAACTTTAAGAAATGAAATGCAAAGGATAAAGGAACTCCTCTAATTGATGAAATAAGCTCTTATTCTTCACTTTTGCAATCCTAAAATTCACTTACAAACTCACAAAGGATTTCTCCTTGTTCAATAGACCTCTCACTTTGATTCTAAACTAATTCTTGTCAAGAATTAGCTAGTTTCTCTATCTACTCTATCTTCTTCTTTTTCTTGCTATTTTCCTCTCCTCCTCTATCCTCCTTTTCTTGTTGGAATACATGGGGTATTTATAGAGGATTGAGGATGGAAAAGATTACAAATAAAAATATCTAAAGTTGAATTTTGATGCCACAAGTCCACATTGTGCAGCCATCAACCGAAATTCTATCAGAATTGAGTTGGAAATGAGCTGGAATTCGGCTGCAAGTTGCAGCTGTCGTATTCTAAAAATCCGCCCGCGATGTGGATCCGTGAGGCAGAGGCTCACAGATCCCATCGCGGATCACCTCCCTTGCTTCCACTGAGAGGGAGTCGCGAGCTAATTCATTTTTCCACTTGTCACATCGCGTTTCGACTTGCGAATCTGGTCCAAAATGTGAAAAATCTCAATTTTCATCGTGAAATTGGCGCGTTAATTCCTCCGACTTTTGATCCTTTGATTCCTCGATAACTGAATTGCATTTTGTTTATTCCAATTTGGAATTTCATCGACTTTTGATACTTCAATTTTTCAACTTTTCTTCCAAACTTCATTACCTTCAAATAATCATTCAATTGGGCATTAATTTGCTCAAAAAGCATTTTCTAATTGAATTTCACATTTGAATGCATATTAATAAATAAAGAGCTTAATTTCATTATTTTTCATAAAATAAGTACATAAAAATAGATAAATACAACACATTAAAAGAGGAAAAATATTTACTTATCAAATTCCCCCACACTTGAATCATTGCTTGTCCTCAAGAAATCAAAAAATACAAACCAACAATGATTAAAGTGTATGTGCACTTCTAATTTCAATTCCTCAAAACAAGGTAGATAACCATTTTGCAATCATCCATTAAACTACAAAGTACTCATAATATCAAGTAAAAGAGAGTAATCATACCATAATTTCAAGTAGCTCAATTCAATTTCTCATTCCTCACCCAATTTCACACGCAAAGTGAATCATATAGTCAATAAAATGCTTCCTAAACTCATAATCACCTTTAAAAGAGGGATTTATTCATATAACATATCAAACATATATTTAAATTGTGAAAATGTCTTTTGACGAGAAGATCGACATTTTTAGATGAAGATCCCCTGTTACTCAACATTTCACTTATTTGCCTATTCTTTATTCAAGTACCGTTTGACTCGAAAATCGACATTTTTAGATGAAGACTCCTGGTTACTAAGCACAAGAAAGTAGAGCTTTCACTTTTTCTTTTTCTCTTTTTTCTTTTTTTTTTGTTTTTTTCCTATAGAAACATAAATAAATATTCCCTCAAAAGAATAATCATGAGAAAAGTACTACATATATCAACCATATTTATCACTCTACTATGTAAAAATCAAATTAAGAAAAGAAATCTCCTTAAACATACAAAATTAGGCACATTGCCTCCATTTTACAAGATATACTTTCCTTAAATTGCAAAAATTTTAATCACAAAATAGCTATATCCAAGTTAATTGAGAATTTGAAACAATTGGACAGGATTGTTTGAAAAAATTTGGAAAAATTTTGGCAAAATTTTAACATATCACAAATCACATAATTCCTCCCTCCACACTTAAAATGCACATTGTCCTCAATGTATAAGAAGGAATAATAAGATAAGATAGATAAGAAAGTAATACTCCCCTTGTTAACGCGATTGAATTGGTCCACTTTGCCATTTGCCATTGAATAACCTTTAATACCTGAAAAATTGGACATGAAACTGCAGGAAAAGGTTAATTTCACTGATCCGCGAAGCACAGGTCGCGTATCCCTTCGCGGATTTGACTGGGTAGCTCTCAGAAGTTGATCCGCAATCCATGGATCCACGATGTGTACATCGCGTATTGGTTCGCGGATGCTCAAAAAACTTCTCTGATCCTGATCCGCGAGGCTTAGATCCGCGAGGAATACCTCGCGTATCATGTCGCGGATCTTGCTGGAAATTGGATTCTGCAACTTTTCTGCAACTGTTTCATTGGACAATCAATTTCTACTATTTCCAGAACAAAAATCCTGCATGTTAATTATGCAATGCACATTATCTAACATGTGTAACATGATCAAAACAACATAATTAACCTCATTTCTTGAATCATAAACAACTAAAACACAAATTGAGGTATGAAGATGTTTGCATTTTTCCTATTCATCGTGCACCAAAAAGGTTATTTTGCCATGTTTGAATTTCCTACAAAAGAAACAAAATAAACACACTTAAAAACATATAATATACATGCTCAAACATTAAAACTAACAAAAATAACACAAATCGATGGGTTGCCTCCCAACTAGCTCTTTGTTTAAAGTCGCGACTCGACTTTTTTTGTTGTTCTTTTTTTCAATCATAACAAGGATCCTTTAAGAGGTGTATTCCTTTAGGAACCCATTCACCACCAAGATAGGGCTTTAAACGCTGTCCATTGACTTTAAATGGTGGACCTTGCTCGGTAGTCACCTCAACGGCACCATATGGATATATCTTTATAACTGTAAATGGGTCGGACCACCTTGATCTTAATTTTCCTGGAAACAACTTAAGACGTGAGTTAAATAAAAGAACTTTTTGACCTATCTCAATTGTTTTTCAACAATGTGCTTATCATGCCAAAATTTAACTTTTTCTTTATATATTTTTGTATTTTCATATGACATCGCTTAAATTCCTCCAATTCACCTCGCTTGAAGCAATCTTTATTACCCCAAGAAGAGAAAATCCATGTTAAGTTCTTTAATTGCCCAATAAGCTCGATGTTCAATTTCAACAGGTAAATGGCATGCTTTTCCATACACAAGGCGATAAGGTAACATTCCTAATGGAGTTTTAAATGCAGTCCTATATGCCCAAAGTGTATCATCTAACTTTCTAACCCAATCTTTCCTAGACTTATTCACCATTTTTTCTAGAATTAATTTGAGTTCTCTATTAGCTAACTCAACTTGGCTATTAGCTTGTGGATGATATGCAAGGGATGTCTTGTGCCTACAACCATATTTAAGCAAAAGTGAGTCAAACCATTTATTACAAAAATGTTTTCCTTCATCACTCACTATTGCTCTAGGGATACCAAATCTAGTGAAAATGTTCTTTTTAGTGAATTTAAGTACTACTTTTGCATCATTAGTAGGAGTGGCAATTGCCTCTACCCATTTTGACACATAATCAACCGCAACAAGTATGTACTTATTATTAAATGAACTAGGAAATGGTCCAATGAAATCAATACCCCATACATCAAATAATTCAACTTCAAGAAATACATTTAAAGGCATTTCATGTTTTCTAGAGATATTACCGGTCCGTTGGCATTCATTACAACTTTTTAACATAATCTCTAGCATCTTTATACATAGTAGGCCAATAAAAACCGGATTGCCATACCTTTGCCATTGTTTTAGTAGCACTAAAATGACCACCGGCTTCACGGTTATGACAATGAAAAAGGATACTATGTACCTCATCTTCCGGCACATATCTTCTAATTATTCCATCGGCACAATGTTTATAAAGTAAGGGCTCCTCCCACAAGTAATTTTTCACATCATAAAGGAATTTTTTCCTTTGATGATAGTTCATCTCTTGAGGGATTATACCACTTACAATATAATTAACATAATCGGCATATCATGGTGAATTTTTGATAGTTAGCAATTGTTCATCTGGAAAATTCTCATTGATAGGAACTTCTTCTTTTGAAGGGATATTTTCCAAGCGAAAAGATGATCGGCAACCACATTCTCTGATCCCTTTTGTCTCTAATCTCAATATCAAATTCCCGCAAAGAAGAATCCAACTAATTAGTCTAGGTTTTGCATCTTTTTACCAATAAATATTTAAGGGCTGTATGGTCCAGATAACAATAACTTTAGAGCCAACTAGATAGGATCTAAATTTTCAAGTGCAATATCACCGCCAACAACTCTTTCTGGTTGTGGTATAATTAACTTGAGCATCATTCAAAATCCTGCTAGCATAATAAATAACATGCAATCTCCTTCTTCGCTTGACCAAGGACAGCTCCAACCGATAGTCACTTGTATCACACATTAACTCAAATGGCAATGACCAACCGTGATGTTATGATTGGAGTTGTCGTCAATGCCCTTTTCAACCTATTAAAAGCATTCAAACAATTATCATCAAAGTCAAAAGGAACATCTTCATAACCAGCAAGCCTTTCCAAAATTTGATCAAGGAAAGGTAATGGAAAGTGATCTTTACGTGTGGCCGCATTTAATTTTCTATAATCTATACACACTCTCCATCCAGCTATAATTCTAGTGGGTATAATTTCATCTTTTTCATTCACAATTATAGTCATCCCACCTTTCATTGGCACCACATGAATTGGACTAATCCAACTACTAGTAGAGATAGCAAAAATAATACCTGAGTCGAGCCATTTTAAAATCTCCTTTCTTACCACTTCCTTCATATTAGGGTTCAAACGCCTTTGAGTCTCAATCACCGGTTAGGCGTTTTCTTCCAAAAGAATCTTATACATGCAAAGAGTTGGGCTTATTCCTTTGAGATCGGAAATGGTCCATCCAATTGCCGGTTTGTGCCTCCTTAAAACGCGTAGTAATTTTTCCAACTGCACATCATCAAGAAACGCACTTACTATAACTGGTAATGTATCATTTTCTCCAAGAAATGCATACCTCAAGTGATCCGGCAATGGTTTAAGATCAAGAGTAAGAGCTTGATCACTTGAAGGTAGTGGTAAACCTTGGCTTTTTCCTAAACTTCATAATAATTTCCTCTTTTGTAAGGTACTTGAGAGTTCAAGAAATTAGCCATTTGTAAAATTTCCAAATCATCATCTTTGTGAAAGATGCCATCAAATAAACATACTTCAAGAGGATCGGATTCTTGTTTCATCCTACTCACATTTTGAGTTAAATTCTCAATCACATCAATGGCATAAATATGATTAGTAAATGAAGGAAATTTTTCAAGTTCATGCAAATTAAACTCAATTTCATCTTCACCTACTTGAAACTTAAGCTTTCCTTTTTTCACATCAATTATTGCACCGGCCGTAGCTATGAAAGGTCTATCACGTATAATTGGCATATGAACATCCTCTTCCATGTCAAGAACAACAAAGTCAACAGGAATTATGAAACTTTTGACTTTAATGAGCACATTTTCAAGCACACCAAGAGGATATTTAACCGACCTATCTGCTAATTGCAAGGAAATATTAGTTCTTTTTAGTTCACTTAACCCTAATTTCCTAGCAACACATAACAGAATTAATGAAACACTTGCACCTAAATCACACAATGCATTTGAAAAATTAAGATCACCAATAGTGCAAGGAATTGAAAAACTGCCCGGATCCTTCAATTTTGGAGAGAGTTTGTTTTGAATCAATGCACTACATTCCTCCGTCAAAGCTATGGTTTTGCAATCCTCCAATCGGCTCTTCTTGGACATGATTTCCTTAGGAACTTAGATGGAATTTGAGTAATAGCATCTGCAAAAGGAATGTTAATATGCAATTGTTTAAACATTTTAACAAACTTTTCAAACTCCTTATCAATTTTACTTTGCTCGAGCCTTTGAGGAAATGGAATGGAAGGAATGGACATTTTATTTTTAGAGAATATTTCATCATTTTCCAATACTTTTTCCTTCCCTTTTTCCCCCACACTTACCCTTTGTTCTTCTCTCAAAGTCTCATTTTCACTCTTTTCTTTTCTTTCAAGCTCACTACTAGAAGGTTCTTCTAGTTGCCTACCACTGAGGGTGCTTTGCAATGTTCCCTAGATTGACTTCCTCTTCATTTTGCTAGGTAGCTCCCTTGATTCCTAAGGTTTATAGCATTAGCAATTTGACCAAGTTGGACTCTACATTCCTACATGGTAGTTAATTGGTCCATTCTCCCTCTAGCCAAACCTTCCTCAAGTTCCTTTGGCTAATTTTTCCACCGCAATCTCCCATCCAGATTTAGTTTCCATGGTGTAGACACCAAATTTTGACTATTTCATTTGATTTCCTATGTTTTTATCTATTAATGTTTAGTTTTTTTATTTTGAATTTTCTAACACATTTTTCTCATTTTGTGGTTTTTCTTAAAAAAAAAAAAAAAAAGAGAAAAGTCAAAACGCTGACTTCACTATTACGCTGATAAGTCCCTGTGAACTTGATCGTAAGTTTAAAAAAATGACGCCTGGATTTTCCGTAACTCTGATCATCCTTTTCCAACTGTAACTCGATACTTGAACGATAAGAAACCTATTTAAACATTCCCCAACCAGCCCCTAACCCCAACAATTCATCTAACGCTCAAAATTAGCTCACCTCATCCCAAGAACATCAAAACCCTAGTTCTAGGTTTTGGCTAAACAGCCTAGATTAGGGTTTAACAAGGAGAGGTTGGAACTGAGAGAAAAAGAGACAAAAGGAGGTCGAGAGAGAGCAAAAAAGCGAGAAAACGGTCGGGAATTGAGAGGAAAAGAAAAGAAAGAAGAAAAGGAAAAGCTAGGGTTTCATACTTGAGAAGATTATTCTTGGAATTTCGCCCTTCTCTTGTTTAAATTCAAAGCTTCCCATCTTCGTAACATCCTTCTACTTTATTTACCGCTTTTTGATCGAAATTTGGACCTTTGGTGGAACCAAGGTCTTGAATAGTTTTCTTTAGTTTATGATATTTGATGATAATCAGTTGTTATATGAGCATGTTAGTTTTATAAAGCCTTGTAAGGCTAGTAGATTTGTTTTACGCTTAAAATCGACGCTTGATGCTTTGATGATGCTGTGATTCCCCGAGAAATTTCTGGAAAAATGTTCTTCACGCTTTGAAGATGTGAAGAAACGCTGACTACTTGTGCTGATGACTTCCGTGAACGGTCCGGCTTTCTTGAATGTTTGAAGTGTGAAGAAACGCTGACCCTCATGCGGACTATTTCCGAACGATCCAAGCCGCTTTTGAATACTTGAAGATGTGAAGAACGCTGGCTTGTTACGCAGCTACCCGCTGTAACAATCCTCGCTTTCTAGCCCTACAGCTCTTCCCTTCCCTTTTGTCTATTTGATGATGTTGATGCTTAGATTTGGCTTTTCTTCGATTTTAGCTTGTTTTGACATGATCCAATGTTGGTGTTTGATGTTTAAATAGATCCCCTTGCTCTAAGATTTTGTTTGTGATATTGTTCAAAACTGGAAGCAATCCCCGATATTTTGAAGACGGGAAGAGACGCTGATGGTTACGCTGCTTAGTACGCTTCACCGCTGGTAGCTTTCCGCTGACTTTGATTTTGCCCTGTAACGCTGACCTACATGCTGCTCACCAAGCTTCGATCCGCAACCTCTCTGCAGATTCCTGATTTTCCCGCTTTTTGTTCCATGAACCTTACTTATTTCCTAGTATTGTCTATGTTGCTTGCGTAATCGCCAAATACCTTTCTTTGAATTTTAATTGGTTTTTCCTTTAAATTGGTACCTTGATCCCTTTTGTTGATATTGAGTCTTAGATAACCATTCCCATCATTTAAGGATTCAATTAAGGCCTCACATCAAGGGATGGTAACTTCTTTCCCCATTATGTGCTTTTATGTGTTTTGCATGATTTTGCATGTTTTAGAATTAAGTTTTCCTTTGCTTTTATTCATGCCTAGTCTTTATTTATCTCATTTAAATTTTGGGCAAATCATTTGGAGGCCTTGAATGCCAAGTTGTAATAGATAGGTTTAATTTTGCAAAAAAGTGTATTTATTCTAGAAAATGTAATAGTTAGATTATTATTCCGAATTTTTCCCCCTTAGAATGTATTTAGGTTCCCCTCAATGTAATAATTAGGTTTTATATGTTTATTTTGCATGCTTGCATGATTATGTGTTTACTTGCTTTCCTAGGGTCTTGCATTTAGATATTATGCCTATGTGTTATGTGTTTATGTGTTTTATGTGTTCACTCGCTTTATTATCATGTCTACATGTTTATTGTGTAAATGTATTGATCGCCACCACACTAGTCCAACGCTAGTTGTGGTTTTCCTTTCGATTTCTCACTAATCCAATGTTAGTGAGAACCTTCCTCGACGAGGGCTAGTCCAATGCTAGACCCTTAAACGCCATTCATGCATTAGATACAAATTTCACACACTTTTCACTTTTAGAGTTTCTTTCCCATTTTGCATGTCATTATTCTCCCATCCCGTATGCGAAACATCTCATTTAGTTTTTCTTCTTATTAGATTAGTGCATTTAAGGCATTACCCTTTGAATTAGGGAAAAGAGCGAGTATGGCTTCCTAGCCTTAGCACGCTTTTATTTCCTTCTATGAAAAGGAAGATTTAAAGTCACGAATTTAGTCCCCCGCACCCATTATGTTGCATTATCCCTCTTTAGGACATACATGTGCATTATTTTAAATGCTATCAAAACCATTCTTTAAAAAACAAGTTTCTTTCTTCATGTTTAGCAACTTCAAAATCAAAAACTGTTTTTCTTAAAATTGCACATTTTGAAAATTCAAGTTCTCTCTTTGCACTTAAAATTGATCTTTTCAAAATCCAATTTCTCTTCTCTTGATATTTTATAAAGATTGCATTTTGAAAACCCTACTTTCCGTTTGTTCGAGTCTCATAATTTGCATTTTTCGTGACCTCCTCGAGGGATCAAAATTGGATGACACAACTAATGTGATCAATTCCAATCACACCTCAAGGAGACATTTGCCCCTCTCGATCCAACATTAGGTTTAGGTTTTGCATCCATATAGACAACATCCAAATGTGATAAATTTTAAAGTTAGAATTAGGAAATTTTCAACTAAATCTTGCAACTAGCTTTGGCTAGGTTAGAAGGGTGCCTTAGAGACTAGTAACATCAATCTTTGCCTTCCCTTCTTCAACTGTGACCCCCGAACCTTTTTCTCTAGTTTTTCAAAGACCTGGAGTCGTCTAAAAAGGGTTTTTCTTCGTTTATTTTCATTAATTAAATCTTTTGGGTGACTTGGTACACCTAAACTCCATACCAAGTGGCGACTCCAAACTTTTTCTAAAAACCCTTTTCTAGACTTTTGTTTTTGGGTCCAAACCGTCGCATTTTTGTAGTCCCATGACCCCTTTCCCTTTCTTTTTTCAAAAACCCATAAAATCAAATCTCCTTCCCTTTTTTCCAATCAAAAAAATGGGGCTTGGCTAATTCTGGAAATTTTCCTAAGAGGGTCCGAGCACTTGATTTAGTTGATTATTTATTTTTCTAACTTTCTTATATATCACATTTGGATGTTTTAGGTTGCATTCCTTTTTCTTTCTCTTTAGGGTTTTCCTGCAGTCACTCTTACACATCGCTGTATATGATGAATGAATTATTGTTTATTTATTTATTTGTACCGCTTTTGTATTTGGGGTGGTGTGCATCTACCCTAGAGCCTCGAGAATGTTTGGTATTTGAATCCTCCTCTCAAAGGGAATCACTTTCATAATGCATATGTATTTTACTTGACCCTACTTTTTTTACTTTAGTGGCTTGTCACGCACTCTTCCCTATTAGATTAGGATCGATCCACTTGGACATGTGGCGTGGTAACAACGCAAGTGCACGTAGCAATGTCTAGGGGATCACCAACCACCCACTTGAGGCATTTGGATTGATGACCTTTGCCTTTGGTCTCAAGGTTTGGGAGCCTGTAACCTTATCCAGTCTAGATGCATTAGTGAGCCCAACCTCATGCATCCATGTTAGAATTGCCTAGGGGAGAGTCTACCTACCCCTATTAAGGATCACTAGACACCTGGAGAGGGATTCCACCCCCTCTTTATTTTTGTGCAATTTGTTGCTCCAACGTGTTATGTGATATCCGCTGATTAAACTAACCTTTGTTGTCTCCCTTTCTTGCATTTCACAAACTCTAGAAAATAAGAGTCTTGACACTCTTTTAAGACAAGCCATCCTTCTAGATAGGCTATTACATGTTTGAATTTATGTTTATTGCATTTAAGTTGTAATTGCATATCACTTTAGGCTTACCCTATTCAAACGGCCCTATAGGCCATGTTTCATTTTGCACCTTTACTTGCTTTAATAAACCGGCATCATGCATAAATCATAGAGGGAATGCCTATAGGGAATCCCATGTTAGGAATAAACCACCTTGTGTCTCGGATATATAATCCAATGAGACTTGCATGTTTATGTTTTAGTAACATCCAAAGGGGTAGTGCACAAGGTAAGGTAGGGTCCGATCCTTCTATGATGGCACCGAAGATATGGAGTGACCTTCGTATGCTAGAATATAAATCCCTAATAATCACTTTTTGGCCATTTTATCAAAGTTGGTAAAATCCCATGCATAAGGACACTAAATCAAAAAATTCACAAATAATTTCTCATTGTTGAGATAATGATTTTACCGAGGCCAAATCTTGATTTTAGAAGGCTTATGAGCTAGTGTGTTGCAAATAAAATTGAGATGTGGAATTACAGGTAAGCAATGAACCCAGACGACTTTTGGGTAAACTATCGATCCCGTCCAATCCATCTAAATCCATATTTCCCTCAAGACTAGTAAGGCACTACAATTCATTCAGAATAACCTTTCATGCCAAATTAATCTTTAACCTCTCTTCACATATCAATTAAAGTAATAAATCCATTCGACTTTGTCCTCATGATGCATCAAGTATCACATATTCTTTTGGTCGATCCTCTAGATTGTTTTACTAATCACATATCAGTGAAGTGATCGGACCCATCAGGTATTGTATGGTGCATACCCCAAAGGATTGCATTTTCATGCTAAGCCGACCCTTAGCATAAAAGGGCTCCCCTATAGGACATGCATACCGGTTTTGCAGTTCTGCTTACTAACTCCAAGTTTTTTTCTTTTCCTTTCCCCCCTCCCTTGCATTCATAAATTGTAGGCGTTGATAAGAAAGAAACATTTTCTTGATCTAATAAAGTTGTGAAGATTAGAAGTGTTATTTGATTCTTGGGTAAATCCTGCAAAGCAAACTATGGAGAATTCATTTTGGGAAACACAAGCTTAGAGCATCTACGAGAAAAATGGGTCAATATTTAAAATAAAAAAAAATTTTTTTGAGCATTTCTATAATGTATTTTTTGGCATACCCAAGGGTCAAATAACATCGCCTTTAAATTTGCTACTTAAAATTTGGCTTTGATAAGTTAGCATATTTTTTGAGCGTATCATTGCATGATAAAAAAAAAAAAAAAAGGAGGGCAAACTTTGTTGAGAATTCAAGTGTACATCATGTTTTGTAAGTCCCCTATTTTGTGCGGTATTCATGGTCGAGATCCACGAAGCATAAGCCAAATTTTGAGATCCAAAGATCAAGCATGAATAAAATCAATAATGCTACATTTCAAGATGATGGCATAGCCTATCAATTCGAAGGGCGTAACTCTAACTAGTTTTGGATTTACTTAAAATTGAAAAAAAAAAAATTCGACAAGTGACGCGGGATGTTGTGGACACAATTCGCGTTCATGCGCTCTTTACAAAATCATATCTTCCGAGAAGTAGCTGGGTTGTTGCGTGGGGTAGTCCGTTTCCAAGCGTTTCTTTTGAATTTCATAACTTCGGAGTGTAACGCAGTCTTTGCGTGGATTGTTCACGCGTTTCCTCACGGCTTTGCATTTTTTTTCATTTTTTCTGAACGAACAGATGGTAACTTCCTTCAAGGCTCCAAGCGTTCCTATTTGACAAAGTTTCTTGTTCATATGGTAGCTGGACCCAGAACGCTGGTAGTCAGCGTCTCAATCCGCTTTCCATTTCCGGAAGCTCAAGTATGCGAAGGCACTTGCGCTCTTCTTCACGCTTTCTCTTCTCTCCCACGTCTTAACTCACCCAAATCCTCAGAAATCCATTTTCTCTTCCATATTTCTCCACCAGAACCTTCCCTAGGCTTCTTAGAACCTTTTCCGAAACTAAAACCGATCGATTGGGGGTCGATTCGAGCTTGTTTTTAGGGCTTCTTGCATCATTTCACTCCTCAAACACTCCACCTACGTTATTTAAGAAATCCTAACTAAATTACATCTTTTGAATTTCGAAAATTAGCTTCTTTTTTCCTTTTTTCACGCATTTTTGTTTTTTAATTATAATGTTTATTGTTGTTGTTTCTAATGTTTATTAGACTTGTTTATGTGATTAAAGATGTTGGTGAGCCATTTATCTATTTTATTTGTTTTATTTTATTTGTTTAATTATTATTTATTTAAATTGTGTAATTTTGTCAATTTGTGAATTTAATTTTTGTATTGTTAATTAATAGGTTTGATAGGATTGTTAGATTAAAATTGAACACGCTTTGGGTGGTCAAATGTAGAAATTGTAGAATTTTTGTTCTTTTAGAATAATTTGGAACTTGTTGAAATTTCTAGTCTGCTTGGAATTTTGTGGGATTTTTTACCTTTGTTGTAGAATTAATGTGAAAATTAGAAATCAGGAATTCTTTGATTTTTGTATTTTTTATAGAATTTGGATAAAATTAGTGAATTGTTGATTTTTTGTGGAAATTTATGGAAGGTTGGGAGTTTTGAATTTCGTCACATTAATTGAATTGTTGGAGTTTTGTAATTTATAGGAATTGTTGAATTTTAGGTTTTGTGTGGAATTTCGCTGAGTTCTTAGATTTTAGAATTTAAATGATTTTGTGAAATTTATTGAATTTTTAGAAACTTTGAGTTTATTGGTTGGTTATTTGTTGTAAAATTCTGAGATTTTTTTCATAAGTCTTGTTAAAATTCAAATTTTGGAAAATTTGTTGAATTATTGCACTCTTTGTTCTCGTAATCGTGTTGAATTTTAAAAGGATTTTGAAAGTCCCGCATTTTGTGAATTTGATTGAAATCTTTAGAATTTTGAATTTTTAAGACTTTGTAGAAATTGTTTGATTTTCGTGTTTTAGGAATTTTGTTTAGGGTATTTTTCAAGAATTTCTAATTTGTTTATGTATTTACCATTCGCTTTGTCAAAATTGTTTGCAATTAATCATCTAAAAATTATCTTCGTGTACTATGTCACGAGCAAAGCATAGTTGGTCGAGCCACCGCAGAAAGTGAGGAGGAGTGAGCCGAGACGCCATTGCATGGTGAGGAAGAGACGGCAGAGACGCCTCCACCGCCAGATTTTGACATCACCATTCTCTCTAAGGAGAACCAGAGTGGTATCGTGCTCAGAGATAGACTTTTGTATATGAGCTACACATAGCTCAGGTGGACGCCCACCACCGCCACAAGACTGGGGTGGGCCTCCATCCACATTGTTCTGTCGCATCTTCCCGATTGGTTCACAGTTCTATGCAACATCGAGGACAAGAAGGGCAATGCAGAGAGGGATTGAGTCCTGCAGAGGGGTTGATTGGAGATCACCCTGAGCACTATAGCTCGGGTGCAAAGGAGGGGTCCATCTATTGATTTGAAGAAGGACTTCTCGTCACCTGACCGGGAGTGGGATCCCTCACATGCTATGGCGCTGGAGTCGCGATACCAGGAGTTCCGAGATCCCAGCCGCAAAGCGGCTCGATCTTTTCCAAACACGCCACCGTGCTATTTTGTACCACCCTGCCCACAATGTCATCCCAAAGAAGAAGCGTGGAGTCGAGGAACGGCGATCTATACTTTTAGATCGTTATGTTCCACGTCGACTCACCATTCGCCGAGTTCCCCAACATTATTCGGTCATATTAGGACACGGCAGGAGGGCCCACATCATTCACCGGTTTTCCGACTTATTTCACTTCTCCTCCATGCAGGGTGATTATTTGCTTCCGTATCCCACTACCCCGAGGCCGAGTGAGCAATTGGATTGTCAGAAGGACCTACATATAGATGTATCGACATCGCCTGCCTCGGCGAGCCACCCGTAGAGCTACTAGACAGAGGGGAGGAGGAGGTCTCATCGCTCCTGCACCACCACCACCGCCACCACGGCCCATGGTGGCGGTCATGGACACTCTGGATTTCAGCACCCAGTATGATCGAGAGATGGGATCATGGAGACGCAGCTTGACGCCTTCGATGGGGGCATATGGAGGGAGCAGATCGGGCTTTGAGCACCTCGACTAGGGTCAGATAGAGGCACATCTCGGCATTCAACCGAGCAAACTCTATCCTGAGACCACCGGAGGATGGTGGAGTCATGGGGATGATGATCCCCCATGATTTGTTTTTTATTCTACTCATGCTTTATTTCTCTTCTTATGTTTGGTCTTGTATTCTGATTAGGTTTAACTGTTAGACATACTTTTGGTTAAATTGCTTGAGGATGTGTATATTTGTTTAAATTTTAGCTTTTATGTGCTTATATGTGTTGATTGTGATTTGAAAATTTGGGTTGCTGGCAGGGAGTTTTCATCCAGTTATAGGGGAAACTCTGCCAAATTTTTTTCAAAAAAAAAAAAAAATTTAATCTAAATTGCACATTTGCCTCACAAATTGATTTGTTTTTTCGAAATTTGATTCAAAAAGGGTGCAAATGTCCAATTTTGGTTGCAATTGTTTTCATCCTTTTGAAATAAAAGCCCGTGTGATGCGAAAAATCCTTTTTCCATCTTATTCGGAAATAATTATTATGTGATTGTGACATTGGCATTTTAGAAAGTATGTTTTGTAAAATAGGGAAAATTATGCCTCAATTTTTTTTCCTATTAAATGAGATTTCTTCTTGTATTGAATTTTACAAGAAAATGATTGATATAGTTGGCAAATGATCCTTTTTCAATTGATGAAAAAAAACAAAAAAAAGGAAAAAAAAAAAAAAAAAAGAAAAAGCAAGAAAAGTAGCAAAGTAAGAATTTAAATTCTACTCCAATGATTCTAGTACTAAGTAACCGGAGGTTTAGCATCTACAAATGTTAACTTTCACGTAAAACGGTGCTTGAATTATGAGTATGCAAAGCAGTTTGAACAAGTAAAATGTTGAGTAACCGGAGTCTTCACCTAAAGTGTTGATTTTGGCCAAAAGACATCTTTACTATTTGAGCAAGAAGGCATATGTTGAGTAACCGGAGTCTTCACCTTTTTTTTTTTTTTAAGAAAACTAAGTTTTTATTGAAGATCAAAGGATACAGCCGCAGAGACCACAAAGAGTGGCATCCAACCCCAAATATAACAAGCAAAGAAGAAGAAGCGCAAATCTGCAGCGACATTCATACTAAATTGCACGTTGTAATCAGACTCTAATACTACTGAAGCTGCACACCCAGCCTAACCATCATCAAATGACCTCGCTGACGTGGAAGCTCCCGCAGACCTCTGATATACATCAGCCCCAACTTGGACAATACATACTACCATATTACCTCCAAAAGCAATGCGAGATGGAACCAAAATTCCTTTGAACCTTTGCAGAGTCAGCCAAATCACGCCAAGCTTCCAAGGACATTCACATTCCCCTTCAAGATTGAATGAGCATCAACGAATCCAATTCCAGTCTGCAAGTTATCAAACCCGGCTCCACCGCCAATCGAGTCCCAAAGGCTAAAGCTTTCATCTCCGACCTCTACTGCAATCCTCATTCATGCGGTAACCCTCGTTTATCCAACCGAAGCTGCCCTCTTGCCAATCTTGGCATTGCTCCTTCCTCATAAATCATGCTTGTTGCATCAGCAGCCTTTTGATAAAATATCAGCCACCATATTCCCTCTCGAGCAACAATGCGAGACGTAACAGAAAAATCTCTTAAAACACTGCATTCATGTAAGTCACGAGCAAGTTTCCACTGGCATTCACATTCCCCTTCAAGATCCAATGAGCACCAGGTGAATCGCCTCCACATGCAGCTGGAAAAAGCCCCGCTCAACCGCCAAACGAACCCCAAATATTAACGACTTCATCTCCGCCTGTAGACTATCCAACACCCCTAAGGCGGAAAAAGCTACTGAGAAGTCACCATGCCTCTCTTACAACACCTCCCTGCCCACTCCTACCGGATTACCCCTGAGCAACCATCCGGTGTTCAACTTGACATGCTTTGCACAGTGCCTACACCACTTAAAAGCTGAAGCTAATGGGTCGACGATAATTGCGCTGAGGGATAAAGCACTCGCCAAGAATGATGAGATAACCCTCCGGAACTTGCACAAAGAAAGGCATCTAAAATATCCCCAAACACTTGCTGCTGCACCATATGAAAAGGCAGCTTCCTTCCATCAAACAGGGCCATGTTTCGCCACTTCCAAAGCTGCCAACATATCATTGACGGAGCCAACCTGAATAGCAGAGCTACATACGGGTTTTTTGTAGGCTGAAGACACCACCTGATCACCATATGCCTCACCGTCGAAATCCTCCCCAGATACCCCAAATCCTCTCCAAAAAACTCCCAAAGTCGCCTCGCCAAATCTCCTGAGCAGAAAACATGGTCCAATGTTTCAACCTCCGAATTCCTGCAACAAAAACACCTTGAAGGGCCATGGACGCCAAATCGTTTCAAAACCTCCATCACTGGCAAATTGGAGACCATCAACCGCATCATAAAGAAGGAAATTTTCAGTGGCAATGCATGATGCCACACATTGGATGACAACAACGTAGAATTCATATGCCTCCGAACGACCTGAAAAGCTGACGCTGTTGAGAACAATCCAGACGAAGAAGGAGCCCACACCATTCTATCCTCCAAGTCAGAAATTGGTGCCGGGATTGCAAGAACCTTACTCACACAATGAGACGGAAGCCATTGATGAAGCATTTGCACATTCCACACTCCGTTCTCCACAAAGTTACGGACAGAATGATCACCAAATATATCCACCTGTGCACACAAAGGCCCGTCTCCAACCCAATTGTCGTGCCAAAAATCCATCTCCCCCTTACCTACCACCCATGTAATGTGCTGTTCAGCCACCGCCCCTGCCTCCACCAACCGCCGCCAAGTGAGTGAATCCCCCGGAATCCTCTCTACAAAACAAGCTTGCATCCGACCCATATACTTACTCCACATGAAATTAGCCCAAAGAGATCGGCGCTGCCTCAGATTCCACCATAGCTTGATGGAGAATGCCTTGAATACATCAACCAAAGACCTCAATCCCACTCCCCCTTCTTCATACGGCAAGCACACCTGCGCCCATCTCATCCAATGCCTCCGTTTGCCAAAATCCGACTGCCCCCACAAAAAATCAGCAAACATTCTCTCCAATAATATAATAACTTTTTTTGGGGGATTCGCCGCTACCAACATATAAGTTACCACGGAAGCCAATACGCTCTTGAGCAACACCAAACGCCCACCCACCGACAATAACCTTTCCTTCCATGAAGACACCCGTGCCATCACCTTATTACACACTTCAGTAAAATACCCAACTCGACACCTTCCACAAAAAAGCGGAAAGCCTAAGTATTTAACCGGAAATTCCTTCCATTGAAACCCCGACACTTGCCCAACAAGGCGGCACCCATAGGCATCTTAGAATGTGACATATAGCAGCTTTTTTGATTCCTACCTGCTGGCCCGATACCTCACAATATTCTATTGATACTTCAGCATCACCATCTCTGAGCTTACCTTTTCCTATCACTTGAAAAAATGATAACGTCATCCGCATAGGCCAAATGAGTGATTGCAGGGCATCCAGACGGAACTCTATATGGAATAAAACCGGATTGGTACACAAGGGAATTCAACTTACGCGCCAACACCTCCGCCCCGAGGACAAACAAAGCCGGAGAGAGAGGGTCCCCTTGACGTAAACCCCTAGTGGACTTAAAATACCCCTGAGGGCCACCGTTTACTAAAACAGAAAACCACACATTCGATACTAACCGCCACACCATGTCAATCCGTGAGCTCACCAAATCAAATCTGCGTAATACTTGCAGTAAAAAAGGCCAGGACACTCTATCAAATGCCTTGGCCATATCCAGCTTAAGCACCACATTTCTGTCCCGAGTGGACCTCCTAATTCCTGCTACCAATTCCTGGGCTAATAGATAATTATCGGCACCGCTTCACCCCTCACGAACCCACTGCCAAGGAGAAATCAGCAATGGGAACACCAAGGCCAAACGATCCGCAAGAACCCTGGAGATTACCTTATTGATGAAATTACACAAGCTAATGGGTCGAAATTGAGTAAAATCTTGGGGAGACTGAACCTTCGGGATTAGAACAATAGAAGTTGATGTAATACTCCTGGGCAGCTCGGCACCACAGAAGAAACTCACGACCGCATCATGAACATCGTCCGCTACAACTTCCCATGCACTAGTAAAAAATTTACCTGTAAAACCATCCGACCCCGCAGCACTGTCCCCATCCATTGAGAACACAACCCCCTTAACCTCCGCCCATCGTAGGGCATACGTTCCAAATCATCCCTTGGGGTTGAGACAAAACATGTGGAATCACATCCGGCGTTGCCGGATCAAGGGCCGGTCTGGGATTATGTGTGAAGAGTCTGAAAAAATGGGTCGCCTCCCGCAATTCCAGCCTCGCCTCTAACCAAATCCCGGCCTCAGACTTAATTCGATGTATACAAGCTCGACCTCGTCGTTCAGCCACAACCGCATGGAAGTACTCCAATTCTATCTCCTCCTTCAACCATCGACTCGGCGCCTTTTGCTGCCAAAACCTCTCCTCGACCATCAACTTATTCAAGACGAGCTTCGAGCTGCATTTAATCGATGAATCTCAAGGTGCATTATCGAACAAAATCTCAGCCTGTTGAACCTCATCCGCACGCTTAACCGCTTGAAAATATCCCCAAAGCCACGCGACCAAGCTTGCAAAGCCGCTTACTTACGCAATTTGGCAGTAACACATAATGGCGACCCTGAAAAATCCACCACCCGCTACGACGCCACCTCCGGATACTCACGTCCACTCGTCCAAAAATTCAGGAAACGAAACGGCTTAGGCTTATTATCCAACCTTGAAAAGGCGGATAGCAGAAGCGGTGCATGGTCAGATGGGTCCCTCGGCAGATGTCGGACCTGAAACCTTACTTGCAAATCCAGGGCCTCCTGATTGCATAATAGTCTATCTAACCGTTTCCAAATTCGAGCACTACCTTGTCTGTTATTACACCAAGTGTACCTCGACCCAGAAAACCCAGCATCCGTGGTCCCCGCCACCGACATAAAGGCAGTTAACTCTGCACCCTCCATTAATCTAAAGGGTCTTCCACCCCGTTTTTCTCCCTCATCCAAGATCACATTGAAATCACCAACAATAAACCAAGGGAGATTTGCCGGCTTATCCTTCAAAAGGGCCTCCCACAACCCCTCCCGTTCCTGGACCGTACATTTTGCATGCACAAATGAAAAATACACCGGACAATCAATCAACTGACAGGAAAGTTTAACAGAAATATGCTGGTCCGATTCAGCTAGCAATTGCAAACGAAAGACCTTTGAATGGAACACCCATAACGACCCGTGCGCATTAACGATAGAGCAATCCATCCTCAACTTGGTACAGAATAATGTAGCATAAGCTGTAGGTAATTTTGGCTCGCAAATAGCAAGTACATCAATTGAATATAACCGAATTAACCTTTTTAATCGTCTTAGATTAGGGGGCCGACGTAAACCCCGTATGTTCCAAAACAGAAATTAATCATTAGATAGAGCGTAAAAGAATTATTGCTCTTTTAGCCCTTGATCTCAAAGCACGCCCACAGTGGCACCACTCCTTACCTCCTTCATATTTACCCCCACCCTCCATCTTACGTTGAACTTGCTGGATAACCGGATCTAAATTAAAAATATCAAGAACTGAGGAGGACACAGAAAGGGTGTTACCATCTTACCCATGCGGCGACAGTTTCAAGCGACCATTGCCGACGTCCCCATCCCTCCACGCGTCTTGGTCCAAGAACTGCAGGCAGCCACATCCCCAGCAGGTTGCACGACATCCGCGGCATGACATCCGGCAAAGGGTTGCATGACAGCCCCAGCAGGTTGCACATCCCCAGCAGGTTGCATGACATCCAAGCAGGGTTGCATCGACCCTGGTACATAATCGGTCGTGTTGGCCACTTCCAGCTCTGCCCTGGCATCCATCCCAACCTCAGGAACCTGCAAATCCACAATCAAAGTCCTCCTCAGATCATCAACTCCTCCACTGCATCAACTCCTCCAGAACTTGTAACGCCTGACCTGTAGCCAACTTCTCTACCACAGCCTGGTCCTCCGTAAGCTCGCCCACGTTCCCCACATCAGAGACATGAGGATGCCTCGGAGAAGCACCGACGCTTTTGCCTCGCCTAGAACCGCCAGATCCCCAACTCAGCTTGAAGTGTTCGCGAGAGTAGCTCGCCCCCGTGGAGGGAATCCTTTTCGCCTTGCGCTTCATCCCTATCCGGTCGACGCTCAATCACCGGCGAGCATCAACTGTTCTCGAGCCGGATGCAAAATACGACAGGCCTGATGATCATGCCCCTGCCGAAAGCAATGGGAGCAATATTCCGGAACATTCTCCAATACTAAATGCTGCCAAAAGTCTTCACCTAAAAGTGTTGATTTTCGCGTCAAAAGGCATTATTGTAAGTTGAATAAGAAGATATGTTTCAGTAAATCCTTTTTAGCAGTAAAATTCGAGAAAAACTGTGGAAAAGGCCAGCTTGAATTGACTATATGAGTCGCTTGATTGCAAAATTTGGTGAAAGTGAGAAATCAAGCTTGAATTGTTAAAATTGAGGTATAATTGTCTTTCTTTTACTTGACATTATGAGTACTTGATGCAAATTGAATAATTGCATAATAATGTTTTGCCTGGTTTATGAGGATTTGGATTTCCAAAATCGCATGGTTTATTTCAATCCCATAACTTGTTTTTGATAAATATTTTCTACTACTTGAGAACAAGCAATGTTTCGTGAGCACGAATATCTGATGAGTGTGTTTTATTGCATGATTCTCATACGTTTTAGTTATTTTAATGGCTAACAGTTGTGATCACAAGAGTTTTTTACACTTTATGAAAAAAAAAAGGGAATTGAATTTCCATGGACTAATTGGTTAATACTTCATGACTTCTGCAGGGTTAACGATTCAGTTGACACTGGGGCAATTTTGTTTTGAGAGAAGTGCCCTTCAATTTTGGATAATTCATTCAAGATTAATTTTTGCCGGAAAAGGTTTGCAGATCAAGACGATGGCAACATATGTGGATTTGTTCCAACCCTGCAGAGGAAAGGTTTCAGTTACACTCTTCAATTTTTCAAAATCCATCAATTCTCGAAAAAAAAAAAGAGAAGAAAAGAGAAAAAAAAAAGAAGAAAAAAAAAAGAAGAAAAAAAAAGAAAAGAAAAAAGAAGAAAGAAAAAAAGAAAAGAAGAAAAAGAAGTCATTGTTCTATCAATCACTTACTTTCAAGTTAAGAAAATCAAAATCGAATTGCACCATTTCATCGAGTGCATCATTACTTGCATTTTACATTTATCTTGTTTAAACAACTTGTGTTTTATTTTTCAAAGTCGGCAATCCACATTTATATTTTCATTTTCCCATCTAGTCATTCAGGGCTTGGGTCCAATCCCACTTGAATAGTCTAAATTTAGAAAGAATTTAAATTTCTATCATTGCCCTCGCACCTTCTATCCCCTACGTCAATTTAAATTTCTGCTTTTTGTCTCAACCTCGCCAGGGCACCCTCTATCCTCTCATTTAAATTTCAGTTGGGTACTTGTCTCGACCCTGCCAGACCTTTATCCCTCTTCTTCAATTTAAATTTACGTTGGTGAGTCTCAACCTCCATACCCTTCTATCCCTCTTCAATTTAAATTTACGTTGGAGTCTCTCCTCCTCTTCTACCTCCCCTTCTTCAATTTAAATTTCTCAACCTCCTTTTCTATCCTTCTGTCAAATTTAAATTTACGTTAGGTGAGTCTCAGCCTCACGGCACTCTATCCTCTTCAATTTAAATTTCGTGGTGAGTCTCAACCTCCTTGGCACCTTCTATCCCTTCTTCACCTGAATTTAAATTTACGTTGGTGAGTCTCACCTCACTTCTATCTCCTTTCTTCAAAATTTAAATTTACATTGGGAGTCTCGGTCTGCCTCCACCCTTCTATCCCTTCTTCAATTTAAATTTCATGGTGAGTCTCAGCTGCACCCTTCTATCTCCCGTTCGAATTTTACAAGATTCAGATATTCATTTCATTATAGTTCATTTGCATTGAACCACGTTTGACCTGATTCTCATGTCGAGATCAGGGCGTGGAACCTCTACAGTTCGGTCACATTATGCTTTTGAATTTGAAAATTGGCAATATAACATTCCTGTTTACAATGGTTGCATACAACCAAAGAAACAAAGCATTTGGTGTCACGTTTGTTCAGAGTTTCTTCAAACTCGGAACAAAAGAGGGCAAGTATGACACCAAATTTTGACTATTTCATTTGTTTTCCCATGTTTTTATCTATTAATGTTTAGTTTTTTATTTTGAATTTTCTAACACATTTTCTCATTTTGTAGGTTTTTCTTAAAAAAAAAAAAAGAGAAAAGTCAAAAACGCTGACTTGGATAAGTCCAGCGTAACTAGTCCGCATAACTTGATCGCGAAAAAAAAATGACGCTGGATTTTTCGAACTTCGGATCATCCTTTTCCAGCTGTAATTTCCGATGCTTGAACGATAAGAAACCTATTTAAACATTCCCAACTAGCCCCTAACCCTAACAATTCATCTAACGCTTCAAAATTAGCTCACCTCATCCCAAGAACATCAAAACCCTTAGTTCTAGGTTTGGTGGCTATAAATAGCCTAGATTAGGGTTTAACAAGGAGAGGTTGGAAATCTGAGAGAAAAAGAGACAAAAGGGAGGTTTGAGAGAGAGCAAAAGCAGAGAAAACGGTGGAATTGGAAAGGAAAAGAAAAGAAAGAAGAAAAGGAAAAGCTAGGGTTTCATACTTGAGAAGATTATTCTTGGAATTTCTGTCTCTTCTCTTGTTTAAATTCAAAGCTTCCATTCAGTAACATCCTTCTACTTTATTTACCGTTTTTGATCGTAAAATTACTGGAAATTTGGACCTTTTGGTGGAACCAAGGTCTTGAATAGTTTTCTTTTAGTTTATGATATTTGATGATGATTATCAGTTGTTATATGAGCATGTTGTGTTTATAAAGCCTTGGTAAGGCTAGTAGATTTGTTTTACGCTTTAAAATCGACGCTTGATGCTTCGTGGATGATCTTTGTGATTCCCGAAATTTCTGGAAAAATGTTCTTCACGTTTTGAAGATGTGAAGAAACGCGGACTACTTGCGCGGATGACTTCGCGTAACGGTCCGCGTTTCCTCTTGAATGTTTGAAGTTGTGAAGAAACGCGGACCTCTTGCGTGGACTACTAACGATCCGCTTTGTTGAATACTTGAAGATGTGAAGAAACGCTGGCTTGTTACGCAGGCCAGTCCGCGTAACAATCCTCGTTTCTAGCCTGACAGTTCTCCCCTTCCCCTTTTTTGTCTATTTGATGATGTTGATGCTTAGGATTTGGCTTTTCTTCGATTTTAGCTTGTTTTGACATGATCTGAATGCTGGTGTTTGATGTTTAAATAGATCCCCTTGCCTCTAAGGATTTTGTTTGTGATATTGTCTGAAAAACTGGAAGCAATCTTCCTGATATTTTGAAGATGGGAAGAGACGCGGATGGTTACGCGGCTGAGTCCGCGTTTCCAGTCCGCGTTTCCCCTCTGGACTTTGATTTTTGCCTGTAACGCGGACTGTGTTGCGCGGCTCTGTCCGCGTTTCTGATCCGCGTAACCTCTCTGTTTCTGTATTCTGTTGCTGTTTCCTGCTCTTTTGTTCCAGAACCTTACTCTATTTCCTAGTATTGTCTATGTTGCTTGCAGAATCTGTCTAAATACCCTTTCTTTGAATTTTTGATTGGTTTTTCCTTTAAATTGGTACCTTGATCCCTTTTGTTGATATTGAGTCTTAGATAACCATTCCCATCATTTAAGGATTCAATTAAGGCCTCACATCAAGGGATGGTAACTTCTTTCCCCTATTATGTGCTTTTATGTGTTTTTTGCATGATTTTGCATGTTTTAGAATTAAGTTTTCCTTTGCTTTTATTCATGCCTAGTCTTTATTTATGTCATTTAATTTTTGGGCAAATCATTTGGAGGCCTTGAATGCCAAGTTGTAATAGATAGGTTTAATTTTTGCAAAAAGTGTATTTATTCTAGAAAATGTAATAGTTAGATTATTATTCCGAATTTTTCCCCTTAGAATGTATTTAGGTTCCCCCCCCCAATGTAATAATTAGGTTTTATATGTTTATTTTGCATGCTTGCATGATTATGTGTTTACTTGCTTTCCTAGGGTCTTGCATTTAGATATTATGCCTATGTGTTATGTGTTTATGTGTTTTATGTGTTCACTCGCTTTATTATCATGTCTACATGTTTATTGTGTAAATGTATTGACGTCACCACACTAGTCCAACGCTAGTTGTGGCCTTTCCTTTCGATTTCTCACTAATCCAATGTTAGTGAGAACCTTCTAACGAGGGCTAGTCCAATGCTAGACCCTTAAACGCCATTCATGCATTAGATACAAATTTCACACACTTTTCACTTTTAGAGTTTCTTTCCCATTTTGCATGCCATTATTCTCCCATCCCATGTAAAACATCTCATTTAGTTTTCTTCTTATTAGATTAGTGCATTTAAGGCATTACCCTTGAATTAGGGAAAGAGCGAGTATGGCTTCCTAGCCTTAGCACGCTTTTATTTCCTTCTATGAAAAGGAAGATTTAAAGTCACGAATTTAGTCCCCCGCACCCATTATGTTGCATTATCCCTCTTTAGGACATACATGTGCATTATTTTAAATGCTATCAAAACCATTCTTTAAAAAGCAAGTTTCTTTCTTCATGTTTAGCAACTCAAAATCAAAAAACTGTTTTTCTTAAAATTGCACATTTTTGAAAATTCAAGTTCCTCTTTGCACTTAAAATTGATCTTTTCAAAAATCCAATTTCTCTTCTCTTGATATTTTATAAAGATTGCATTTTGAAAACCCTACTTTCCGTTTGTTCGAGTCTCATCATTTGCATTTTTCGTGACCTCCTCGAGGGATCAAAATTGGATGACACAACTAATGTGATCAATTCCAATCACACCTCAAGGAGACATTTGCCCCTCTCGATCCAACATTAGGTTTAGGTTTTGCATCCATATAGACAACATCCAAATGTGATAAGTTTTAAAGTTAGAATTAGGAAATTTTCAACTAAATCTTGCAACTAGCTTTGGCTAGGTTAGAAGGGTGCCTTAGAGACGAGTAACATCGAATCTTTGCCTTCCCTTCTTTCAACCGTGACCCCCGAACCTTTTTCTCTAGTTTTCAAAGACCTCGAGTCGTAAAAGGGTTTTCTTTGTTTATTTTCATTAATCAAAACTTTTGGGTGACTTGGTACACCTAAACTCCATACCAAGTGGCGACTCCAAACTTTTTCTAAAAATCCTTTTCTAGACTTTTGTTTTTGGGTCCAAACCGTCGCATTTTTGTAGTCCCATGACCCCTTTCCCTTTCTTTTTTCAAAAACCCATAAAATCAAATCTCCTTCCCTTTTTTCCAATCAAAAAAATGGGGCGCGACAGCTTGGCGACTCCACTGGGGATTTTCCTAAGAGGGTCCGAGCACTTGATTTAGTTGATTATTTCTTTTTTCTAACTTTCTTATATATCACATTTGGATGTTTTAGGTTGCATTCCTTTTTCTTTTCTCTTTTAGGGTTTTCCGTGCAATCACTCCTTACACATCGCGTACATGATGAATGAATTATTGTTTATTTATTTACTTGTACCGCGCTTTGCATTTGGGGTGGGTGTGCATCTACCCTAGAGCCTCGAGAATGTTTGGTATTTGAATCCCTCCTCTCAAAGGGAATCACTTTCATACGTGCATATGTATTTTACTTTGACCCTACTTTTTTACTTTAGTGGCTTGTCACGCCACTCTTCCCTATTAGGATTAGGATCGATCCACTTGGACATGTGGCCGTGACGTGCACGTAGCAATGTCTAGGGATCACTCAACCACCGACTTGAGGCATTTGGATTGATGACCTTTTGCCTTTTGGTCTGAAGGTTTGGGAGCCTGTAACCTTTATCGAGTCTAGATGCATTAGTGAGCTCAACCTCATGCATCCATGCTAGAATTGCCTAGGGGAGAGTCTACCTTACCCTATTAAGGATCACTAGACGCGAGAGGAGGGATTCCACCCCTCTTTATTTTTGTGCAATTTGTTGCTCCAACGTGTTATTTGATATCTGTTGATTAAACAAACCTTTTGTTGTCTTCCCTTTTCTTGCATTTCACAAACTCTAGAAAAGAAGAGTCTTGACACTCTTTTAAGACAAGCCATCTTTCTAGATAGGCTATTACATGTTTGAATTTATGTTTATTGCATTTAAGTTGTAATTGCATATCACTTTTAGGCTTACCCCGGCATTCAAATGGGGCTCCTATAGGCCATGTTTCATTTTGCACCTTTACTTGCTTTAATAAACTGGCATCATGCATAAATCATAGAGGGAATGCCGCATAGGGAATCCCATGTTAGGAATAAACCACCCTTGTGTCTCGGATATATAATCCAATGAGACTTGCATGTTTATGTTTTAGTAACATCCAAAGGGGTAGTGCACAAGGTAAGGTAGGGTCCGATCCTTCTATGATGGCACCGAAGATATGGAGTGACCTTCGTATGCTAGAATATAAATCCCTAATAATCACTTTTTGGCCATTTTATCAAAGTTGGTAAAATCCCATGCATAAGGACACTAAATCGAAAAATTCACAAATAATTTCTCATTGTTGAGATAATGATTTTACCGAGGCCAAATCTTGATTTTAGAAGGCTTATGAGCTAGTGTGTTGCAAATAAAATTGAGATGTGGAATTACAGGTAAGCAATGAACCCAGTCGACTTTTGGGTAAACTATCGATCCCGTCCAATCCATCTAAATCCATATTTCCCTCAAGACTAGCCAAGGCACTACAATTCCTTCGAGAATAATCCTTTTCATGCCAAATTAATCTTTAACCTCTCTTCACATATCAATTAAAGTAATAAATCCATTCGGACTTTGTCCTCATGATGCATCAAGTATCACATATTCTTTTGGTCGATCCTCTAGATTGTTTTACTAATCACATATCAGTGAAGTGATCGGACCCATCAGGTATTGTATGGTGCATACCCCAGAGGATTGCATTTTCATGCTAGGCTGACCCTTAGCATAAAAGGGCTCCCCCATAGGACATGCATACCGGTTTTGCAGTTCTGCTTACTAACTCCAAGTTTTTTTCTTTTCCTTTCCCCCCTCCCTTGCATTCATAAATTGTAGGCGTTGATAAGAAAGAAACATTTTCTTGATCTAATAAAGTTGTGATGATTAGAAGTGTTATTTGATTCTTGGGTAAATCCTGCAAAGCAAACTATGGAGAATTCATTTTGGGAAACACAAGCTTAGAGCATCTACGAGAAAAATGGGTCAATATTTAAAATAAAAAAAAAAAATTTTTTGAGCATTTCTATAATGTATTTTTGGGCATACCCAAGGGTCAAATAACACGTCTTTAAATTTGCTACTTAAAATTTGGCTTTTGATAAGTTAGCATATTTTTTGAGCAGTCATCATTGCATGATAAAAAAAAAAAAAAGGAGGGGCAAATTTGTTGAGAATTCAAGTGCACATCATGTTTTGCAAGTCCCCTATTTTGTGCAGGTATTCATGGCTGAGATCCACAAGAAGCATAAGCCAAATTTTGCAGATCCAAAGATCAAGCATGAATAAAAATCAATAATGCTACATTTCAAGATGATGGCATAGCCTATCAATTTCGAAGGAGCGCCAACTCTAACAGCTAGTTTTGGATTTACTTAAAATTGAAAAAAAAAAAATTCGACAAGTGACGCGGGATGTTGCGTGGACCAGTCCGCGTTTCACTTGTGTCTCTTTACAAAATCATATCTTCTGAGAAGTAACGCGGGTTGTTGCGTGGGGTAGTCCGCTTTGTCCCCAAGTTTCTTTTGAATTTCATAACTCGAGGTGTAACGCTGAGTCTGCGTGGATTGTTCCGCTTTTCCTCACCTGGGCTTTTGCATTTTTTCATTTTTTGAACGAACGCAGATGGTTAGCCGAGTAACTCAGCCTCAAGCGTTCCATTTCAAGCTCAAAGCGGAAGCGCTTCTTCTTCACCGCTTTCTCTTCCCACTCCACGTAACTCACCCAAATCCTCAGGAATCCATTTTCTCTTCCATATTTCTCCACCAGAACCTTCCCTAGGCTTCTAGAACCTTTTCATCGAACAAAACATCACGAAAACGCATCAAAATCTCGGATTGAGGAGGTTTTTTCGAAACTAAACCGATCGATTGGGGTCGATTCGAGCTTGTTTTTTGGGGCTTCTTGCATCATTTCACTCCTCAAACACTCCACTCACGGATTACGTAAGAAATCCTAACTAAATTACATCTTTTGAATTCAAAATTAGTTCTTTTTTCCTTTTTTCAATTTTTTCTGTTTTTAATTATAATGTTTATTGTTGTTGTTTCTAATGTTTATTAGACTTGTTTATGTGATTAAAAGATGTTGGTGAGCCATTTATCTATTTTATTTGTTTTATTTTATTTGTTTAATTATTATTTATTTAAATTGTGTAATTTTTGTCAATTTGTGAATTTAATTTTTGTATTGTTAATTAATAGGTTTGATAGGATTGTTAGATTAAAATTGAACACGTTTGGGTGGTCAAATGTAGAAATTGTAGAATTTTTGTTCTTTTTAGAATAATTTGGAACTTGTTGAAATTTCTAGTCCTGTTTTGAATTTTGTGGGATTTTTGCACTGTTGTAGAATTAATGTGAAAATTAGAAATCACTGAATTCTTTGATTTTTGTATTTTTTATAGGAATTTGGATAAAATTAGTGAATTGTTGATTTTTTGTGGAAATTTATGGAAAGGTTGGGAGTTTTGAATTTCGTCACAATTAATTGAATTGTTGGAGTTTTTGTAATTTATAGGAATTGTTGAATTTTAGGTTTTTGTGTGGAATTTCGTTGAGTTCTTAGATTTTAGGAATTTAAATGATTTTGTGAAATTTATTGAATTTTTTAGAAACTTTGAGTTTATTGGGTTGGTTATTTGTTGTAAAATTCCTGAGATTTTTTTTCATAAGTCTTGTTAAAATTCCTGAAATTTTGGAAAATTTGTTGAATTATTGCACTCTTTGTTCTGTGCACTGTTGTTGAATTTTAAAAGGATTTTGAAAGTCCTGCATTTTTGTGAATTTGATTGAAATCTTTTAGAATTTTGAATTTTTTAAGACTTTGTAGAAATTGTTTGATTTTCAGGTTTTTAGGAATTTTGTTTTAGGGTATTTTTCAAGAATTTCTAATTTGTTTATGTATTTACCCGTCGCTTTGTCAAAATTGTTTGCAATTAATCATCTAAAAAATTATCTTTCGTGTACTATGTCACAGCACGTAAAGCAGGTCGAGCCACCTCCAGAGTGGGAGAGTGAGCCGTAGACGCCATTGGTGAGGAAGAGACGGCGACAGACAGCCTCCACCGCGAGAGTTTGACATCACCTGGTTCTTCAATAAGGAGAACCAGGAGTGGTATCAGGCTCGAGAGAGCATAGACTTTGTATATGAGCTACACATAGCCCGAGTGGACGCCCACCGACATCGCCGCCACAAAGACAGGGGTGGGCCCGATCTGACATTGCCCTACTGCATCTTCCCCGACTTGGTTCATGCGAGTTCTATGCTAACATCGAGGACAAGAAGGGCACAAAGTGGAGAGGGATTGAGTCCTCTGTAGAGGGGTTCGATTGAGATCACCCGAGCACTATAGCTCGGGGTGCGGACGAGGGTCCATCTATTGATTTGAAGAAGGACTTCTCGTCACCTGACTGGGAGTGGGATCCCTCACATGCTATGGCGCTGATTGAGTCGCATACGAGGAGTTCGAGGGTCCAGAGCTGACTAAATTGGCTCGATCTTTTCCAAAGACCGCCCACCGCATGCTATTTTGTACACCCTGGCCCACAATGTCATCCCAAAGAAGAAGCTGGGGAGCTGAGGAACAGCGATCTATACTTTTTAGATCGTATGTTCCACGGTCGACTCACCATTCGCCGATTCCCCCAACATTATTATCGTCATATTAGGACGACGGAGGAGGACGCCCACATCATTCCACCGGGTTTTCCGAATTTATTTCACTTCTCCTCCAGGCAGGGTGATTCCCCCTGGTATCCCACCTACTCCCCTGAGGCGGTGGTGAGCTTGGATTCTTGAAGGACCTACATATAGATGTATCAGACATCGCCCGGCCCCGACGAGAGCCAGTCCAGAGAGCTACTAGACAGGAGGGAGGAGAGGTCGGCTCATCGCTCGCCACCACCACCGCCACCACGGCCCGGGTGGCGTGTCATGGACACTCGCGGATTTCAGACCCGTGATGATCGAGATGGGATCGCATGGAGACGCAGCTTCAACGCCGATGGGGCATATGGAGGAGCAGATCGGGCTTTGAGCACTCGACTAGGTTATAGAGCACATCTCGCATTCAGCCTCGGCAGCCTATCCTGAGACCACCGGAGGCGATGGTGGAGCAGGGATGATGGATCCTTATGATTTGTTTTTATTCTACCATGCTTTATTTCTCTTTTATGTTTGGTCTTGTATTCGATTAGGTTTAACTTAGACATACTTTTGGTTAAATTGCTTGAGGATGTGTATATTTGTTTAAATTTTAGCTTTTATGTGCTTATATGTGTTGATTGTGATTTGAAAATTTGGGTTCTTTGGCAAGGGGAGTTTTCATCCGCTTATAGGAAACTCGCCACATTTTTTCAAAAAAAAAAATTAATCTAAATTGCACATTTGCCTCACAAATTGATTTGTTTTTAAATTTGATTCAAAAGGGTGCAAATGTCCAATTTTGGTTGCAATTGTTTTCATCCTTTTGAAATAAAGCTGTGATCGAAAAATCCTTTTCCATCTTATTCGAAATAATTATTATGTGATTGTGACATTGGCATTTTAGAAAGTATGTTTTGTAAAATAGGAAAATTATGCCTCAATTTTTTTTCCTATTAAATGAGATTTGTTCTTGTATTGGATTTTACAAGAAAATGATTGATATAGTTGGCAAATGATCCTTTTTCAATTGATGAAAAAAACAAAAAAAAAGGAAAAAAAAAGGAAAAAAAAAAAAGAAAAAGCAAAAAAAGTAGCAAAGTAAGAATTTGAATTCTACTCCAATGATTCTAGTACTAAGTAACCGGAGGTTTAGCATCTACAAATGTTAACTTTCGCGTAAAACGGTGCTTGAATTATGAGTATGCAAAGCAGTTTGAACAAGTAAAATGTTGAGTAACCGGGAGTCTTCACCTAAAAGTGTTGATTTTCGCGTAAAAAGACATCTTTACTATTTGAGCAAGAAGGCATATGTTGAGTAACCGGGAGTCTTCACCTAAAAGTGTTGATTTTCGCGTCAAAAGGCATTATTGTAAGTTGAATAAGAAGATATGTTTCAGTAAATCCTTTTTAGCAGTAAAATTCGAGAAAAACTGTGGAAAAGGCCAGCTTGAATTGACTATATGAGTCGTTTGATTGCAAAATTTGGTGAAAGTGAGAAATCAAGCTTGAATTGTTAAAATTGAGGTATAATTGTCTTCTTTACTTGATATTATGAGTACTTGATGCAAATTGAATAATTGCATAATAATGTTTTGCTTGGTTTATGAGGATTTGGATTTCCAAAATCGCATGGTTTATTTCAATCCCATAACTTGTTTTGATAAATATTTTCTACTACTTGAGAACAAGCAATGTTTCGTGAGCACGAATATCTGATGAATGTGTTTTATTGCATGATTCTCATACGTTTTAGTTATTTTAATGGCTAACAGTTGTGATCACAAGAGTTTTTTACACTTTATGAAAAAAAAAAGGGCATTGAATTTCCATGGACTAATTGGTTAATACTTCATGACTTCTGCAGGGTTAACGATTCGATTGACACGGGCAATTTTGTTTTGAGAGAAGTGCTAATTTTGGATAATTCATTCAAGATTAATTTTTGCCGGAAAAGGTTTGCAGATCAAGACGATGGCAACATATGTGGATTTGTTCCAACCCTGCAGAGGAAAGGTTTCAGTTACACTCTTCAATTTTTCAAAATCCATCAATTCTCGAAAAAAAAAAGAGAAGAAAAGAGAAAAAAAAAAGAAGAAAAAAAAAAAGAAGAGAAAAAAAAAAAAAAAAAAAGAAAAGAAAAAAGAAGAAAAAAAAAAGAAGAAAAAAAAGAAAAAGAAGAAAAAGAAGTCATTGTTCCTATCAATCACTTACTTTTCAAGTCAAGAAAATCAAAAATCAGAATTGCACCATTTCATCGAGTGCATCATTACTTGCATTTTACATTTATCTTGTTTGAACAACTTGTGTTTTATTTTTCAAAGTCTGGCAATCCAGCATTTATATTTTCATTTTCCCATCTAGTCATTCAGGCTTGGGTCCAATCCCACTGAATAGTCTAAATTTAGAAAGAATTTAAATTTCGTTGGTCATTGTCTCAGCACCCTTCTATCCCCTCGTCAATTTAAATTTGTTGGGCTTTGTCTCAACCTCGCTTGGCACCCTATCCCTCAATTTAAATTTGTTGTTCTCTCGCCACCCTTCTATCCCCTTCTTCAATTTAAATTTACGTTGGTGAGTCTCAACCTCCGCTGGTACCTTCTATCCCTTCTTCAATTTAAATTTCTGAGTCTCAGGTACCCTTCTATCCCCTTCTTCAAATTTTCTCCCCCTTCTATCCCCTTCTTCAAATTTAAATTTCTGTTGGTGAGTCTCAACCTCCCACCTTCTATCCCCTTGTTCAAATTTAAATTTATGTTGGTGAGTCTCACCTTTATCCTCTTCTTCAAATTTAAATTTCATTTGGAGGTCTCACCTGGCACCCTTCTATCTCCGTTCTTTAAAATTTAAATTTCTGTTGGTGAGTCTCAGCCTCCGCCGGGTACCCTTCTATCCCCTTCTTCAAATTTAAATTTCTGTTGGTGAGTCTCAACCTCCGCCGGGCACCCTTCTATCCCCCTTCTTCAAATTTAAATTTCTGTTGGTGAGTCTCAGCCTCCGCCGGGCACCCTTCTACCTCCTTTCTTCAAATTTAAATTTCTGTTGGTGAGTCTCAGCCTCCGCCGGGCACCCTTCTATCTCCCGTTCTCGAATTTTACAAGATTCAGTATTCATTTCATTATAGTTCATTTGCATTGGAACTACGTTTGACCTGATTCTCATGTCGAGATACGTAGGCAACTCTACACGAGTTCGGTCACATTATGCTTTTTGAGTTTGAAAATTGGCAATATAACATTCCTGCTGTTTACAATGGTTCAGATACAACCAGCAAAACCAGGTAAGCATTTGGTGTCTACGTCTTTGTCTAGAGTTTCTTCGAAACTCAGACAAAGAGGGGCAAGCTGTAGACACCAAATTTTGACTATTTCATTTGTTTTCCTATGTTTTTATCTATTAATGTTTAGTTTTTTTATTTTGAATTTTCTAACACATTTTTCTCATTTTTGTAGGTTTTTCTTAAAAAAAAAAAAAAAGAGAAAAGTCAAAAAACGCATGAGACGATTCTGTGGATAAGTCCGTAACTAGTCCGCTAATAATCGAAGCAAAAAAAAATGACGCTGGATTTTTCCAACTGGATCATCCTTTTCCAGCTGTAATTTCCGATACTTGAACGATAAGAAACCTATTTAAACATTCCCCAACCAGCCCCTAACCCTAACAATTCATCTAACGTTCAAAATTAGCTCACCTCATCCCAAGAACATCAAAACCCTTAGTTCTAGGTTTGGTGGCTATAAATAGCCTAGATTAGGGTTTAACAAGGAGAGGTTGGAAATCTGAGAGAAAAAGAGACAAAAGGGAGGCTGAGAGAGAGCGAAAAAGCAGAGAAAAACGGCTGGGAATTGGAGAGGAAAAAGAAAAGAAAGAAGAAAAGGAAAAGCTAGGGTTTCATACTTGAGAAGATTATTCTTGGAATTTCTGTCCTCCTCTCTTGTTTAAATTCAAAGCTTCGATTCAGTGTAACATCCTTCTACTTTATTTACCGTTTTTTGATCGTAAAATTACTGGAAATTTGGACCTTTTGGTGGAACCAAGGTCTTGAATAGTTTTTCTTTTAGTTTATGATATTTGATGATAATTATCAGTTGTTATATGAGCATGTTGTGTTTATAAAGCCTTGGTAAGGCTAGTAGATTTGTTTTTACGTTTAAAATCAGACGTTTGATGCTTCTGTGATGATGCTGTTGTGATTCCTGAGAAATTTCTGGAAAAATGTTCTTCACATTTTGAAGATGTGAAGAAACGCGGACTACTTGCGGATGACTTAACGGTCCCGCTTCCTCTTGAATGTTTGAAGTTGTGAAAAACGCGGACCTCTTGTGGACTACTTGATCCGCGTTTCGTTTGAATACTTGAAGATGTGAAGAAACGCTGGCTTGTTACGCAGGCCAGTCCGCATAACAATCCTCGTTTCTAGCCTGACAGTTCTCCCCTTCCCCCTTTTTTGTCTATTTGATGATGTTGATGCTTAGGATTTGGCTTTTCTTCGATTTTAGCTTGTTTTGACATGATCTGAATGCTGGTGTTTGATGTTTAAATAGATCCCCTTGCCTCTAAGGATTTTGTTTGTGATATTGTCTGAAAAACTGGAAGCAATCTTCCTGATATTTTGAAGATGGGAAGAGACGCGGATGGTTACGCGGCTTAGTCCGCGTTTCCAGTCCGCGTTTCCCCTCTGGACTTTGATTTTTGCCTGTAACGCGGACTGTGTTGCGCGGCTCTGTCCGCGTTTCTGATCCGCGTAACCTCTCTGTTTCTGTATTCTGTTGTTGTTTCCTGCTCTTTTGTTCCAGAACCTTACTCTATTTCCTAGTATTGTCTATGTTGCTTGCAGAATCTGTCTAAATACCCTTTCTTTGAATTTTTAATTGGTTTTTCCTTTAAATTGGTACCTTGATCCCTTTTGTTGATATTGAGTCTTAGATAACCATTCCCATCATTTAAGGATTCAATTAAGGCCTCACATCAAGGGATGGTAACTTCTTTCCCCTATTATGTGCTTTTTATGTGTTTTTGCATGATTTTGCATGTTTTTAGATTAAGTTTTCCTTTGCTTTTATTCATGCCTAGTCTTTATTTATCTCATTTAATTTTTGGGCAAATCATTTGGAGGCCTTGAATGCCAAGTTGTAATAGATAGGTTTAATTTTTGCAAAAAGTGTATTTATTCTAGAAAATGTAATAGTTAGATTATTATTCCGAATTTTTCCCCCTTAGAATGTATTTAGGTTCCCCTCAATGTAATAATTAGGTTTTATATGTTTATTTTGCATGCTTGCATGATTATGTGTTTACTTGCTTTCCTAGGGTCTTGCATTTAGATATTATGCCTATGTGTTATGTGTTTATGTGTTTTATGTGTTCACTCGCTTTATTATCATGTCTACATGTTTATTGTGTAAATGTATTGACGTCACCACACTAGTCCAACGCTAGTTGTGGCCTTTCCTTTCGATTTCACTAATCCAATGTTAGTGAGAACCTTCCGACGAGGGCTAGTCCAATGCTAGACCCTTAAACGTCATTCATGCATTAGATACAAATTTCACACACTTTTCACTTTTAGAGTTTCTTTCCCATTTTGCATGTCATTATTCTCCCATCCCGTATGCGAAACATCTCATTTAGTTTTTCTTCTTATTAGATTAGTGCATTTAAGGCATTACCCTTTGAATTAGGGAAAAGAGCGAGTATGGCTTCCTAGCCTTAGCACGCTTTTATTTCCTTCTATGAAAAGGGAGATTTAAAGTCACGAATTTAGTCCCCCGCACCTATTATGTTGCATTATCCCTCTTTAGGACATACATGTGCATTATTTTAAATGCTATCAAAACCATTCTTTAAAAAGCAAGTTTCTTTCTTCATGTTTAGCAACTCAAAATCAAAAAACTGTTTTTCTTAAAATTGCACATTTTTGAAAATTCAAGTTCCTCTTTGCACTTAAAACTGATCTTTTCAAAAATCCAATTTCTCTTCTCTTGATATTTTATAAAGATTGCATTTTGAAAACCCTACTTTCCGTTTGTTCGAGTCTCATAATTTGCATTATTCGTGACCTCCTCGAGGGATCAAAATTGGATGACACAACTAATGTGATCAATTCCAATCACACCTCAAGGAGACATTTGCCCCTCTCGATCCAACATTAGGTTTAGGTTTTGCATCCATATAGACAACATCCAAATGTGATAAGTTTTGAAGTTAGAATTAGGAAATTTTCAACTAAATCTTGCAACTAGCTTTGGCTAGGTTAGAAGGGTGCCTTAGAGACGAGTAACATCGAATCTTCGCCTTCCCTTCTTTCAACTGTGACCCCCGGACCTTTTTCTCTAGTTTTTCAAAGACCTGGAGTCGTCTAAAAAGGGTTTTTCTTCGTTTATTTTCATTAATTAAATCTTTTGGGTGACTTGGTACACCTAAACTCCATACCAAGTGGCGACTCCAAACTTTTTCTAAAAACCCTTTTCTAGACTTTTGTTTTTGGGTCCAAACCGTCGCATTTTTGTAGTCCCATGACCCCTTTCCCTTTCTTTTTTCAAAAACCCATAAAATCAAATCTCCTTCCCTTTTTTCCAATCAAAAAAATGGGGCGCGACACATGGGTTGTTGCCTTGGTTGAAATCCTGGTGGATTTGTGGACTTTTGTTGATTATTTTGATCTTTCCACCCAAGATTAGGATGATTCCTCCACCCTTGGTTATAGGTATTGGAATAAGGGTTATTTTGGGTTGGTTGAGTAAAATTGTTGACAAATTGTACCTGTTCAAAATTCACACAGTTAGTATCATCATGATTTCCTCCACATTTTGTACAACATGCAACATGAGCATTGGAATTTGAACTTGAGCAATTCTCACCTTGCTTATTTAGCATTTTGACCATGTTGTCCATTTTTGCATTTAACATGCTAATAGCATCTAGTTCATACATACCGGCATGTCGTCGTGCGTTACCTCTTTCATTGGCCCATTGATAATTATTGGCCGCCATTTCTTCTATTAAGCGTTGAGCTTCTTCGGCCGATTTTCCTATAAGTGCTCCACCTGCAGCTGCATCAATATGTGTTTTAACAGGATAGGTTAAACCATTATAGAAGGTTTGTACGATTAGACAATCAGGAAGTCCATGATGAGGACATTTCCTTTGCAACTCTTTGAATCTTTCCCATGCCTCGTATAATGATTCACCTTCATGTTGAGCAAAACTTGTTATATCCATTCGCTATTTGGCCGTTTTTCCAGGTGAAAAATACTTATTCAAGAAAGTTTTGGCCAAATCGGCCCAAGTTGTGAAGATGTTTGGTGCATGTGAATTAAGCCATACCTTAGCCTTATCTCTTAAAGAGAAAGGAAACAATCGAAGCTTTATAGTTTCTTCACTTACTCCATTATGCTTGATTGTGTCGCTTATTTCCAAGAAATTGGCTAAGTGTGAATTTGGATCTTCCGTTGCATTTCCTCCGAATTGTTCTCTTTGGAGCATACTAATCAATGACGATTGAATTTCAAAGTTGTTTGCTTGAATTGCCGGCCTAGCAATGCTAGTTTGTGATCCATCCATTTTTGGCAATGCAAAATCTCTCAAGGCATATTGATTTGGTCGTTCTTCCGCCATGGTTTCTAAAGGAGGTAATTCAATGGAATTTCCACCAATATTTTCCTCAATTCTTTTGCCTTCTTGTTATGCAAGTCGCCTTAATCTCCTCAACGTTCTTTCAATCTCGGGGTCCAAAGGTGTAGTAACTTTCAAGGATCGGCGCATGCACTAGATTTAAAAAGAAAAACAAATGAAAATTAAAATAAACACAAGAAACCTTTATATAAATTTAGACTAATAAAGCTTGCTTTTTCCCTAATATTAACCGAAGTCCCTGGCAACGGCTCCAAAAACTTGACGTGGTCTAGGCTTTCAAGTTAAATTCACTCAATTATCAATCAATTATGGCCTCTTTACCCCGATTTTCCGCAAGTATACGGATCGTGGATTGAGTATAGTGATAATTAAGGGTTGATCCCACAGAGACTCGGTTAAGTACTATGGCTTTTTGGCTTGCTTTACTATCTAAATAGAAAATGATAGAGGAGTGCAAAATATACAAAGTCGGGCGGTACAACCGTCCCTATTGAAAGCAATTAAAACCAACCGATTAAGGTGGTAGAACCAACCCTAATTGGTGGTAAATTAAAAGTAAATACAAAGAAAATTAAAAACGGGAGAAGGCGGACTAAGCCAACCTAAGGAGCGAGAATTAAGCAATTAGAACCGACCGCTAGATATCGATGACATCCAATTGGCGGTAAATGAGAAAATGGATAAAACCATCCAACGGGGTAATCCTCAAATTGGCGGTATAAAATAACAAGTTAGAGAAGTTAGAATAGAGAAAGAGTTTTCTAGGGATTTGAATCCCTTTTTAGGTTAAGGATGTGTTCACTTAGTTAAGTTAGATTTTTTTAAACTTGTGACTTGTCAAGGAAGTAACCTCCAATTTCATTTGTAGATTGTTTTCACAATGAACAAACATACTCATATTAAACCTTCACCTATTAACATGATGAATTAGCTTAACATAAGTTCATGAAACTCAATCAGTTACAAATATGATTCCTCCTAAATGCATCTCCTACTGACGTGAACATACAACCTAGGGTTCATATATTTTGAACTACATACGCAAGACATATTTCATGTACTAACACATGCTTGAAAAGTTCATAATTGATGATCAAATAACCATGAATGTAACGGCCTCAAAAATTTATTTTGATATTATTACAACTTAATATTTTTAAATAATGTTATTATTATTATTACTTCATATAATTATTTTAAAATTACATTTAAACGAATTTTTAGAAAATTTTAAATGAAATTCAATTTATTTATTTATTTATTAGTTTAATTTATTTCATTTTGAGAAAAACTTAATTTAGCTCTATATTAATTTTCCAGGTATATTTTCAACCTTTCATTCCTCTTATTTTAAAATTTGCCCTTTTTGTATTAATTAGACAGAAAATGAGAAAACACGTTTTTCAAGGGAAAAAAAAAATTCGGGCAATGAGTGACGTAGCGATGGAATGTAAGGATGATCACCGTAGGCTAGAAATGTTATCCAGTGACAAGAGGAGAAGGTAATCCTCCTACACCTAAAATGATGAGTTTTAAGATTAATTTTTGAAGTTTAGTTGTCAAGTTTCATTATTATTAAGCATTTGTTGATTATGGTTGTTGAGTGGGCTCTTGGAATTCCCACAAAATGTATGAAATTGTTTGCTAGTGTTGTTAGATGATGAAATGTGTGTGTACATGTTGGAATTTGTGGTTGAAATTTGGAGGAAAAACCTCAAGTGTAAATTAGCTTGCTTGACCTACCGTTTGACTTGAATTGCTCCGACTTGAATCTTAATGCAGCCATTTTATTCATTTTAAAATCCACTCGTCAAGATTAATGCCTTACCTGTGCTTTTAGAACATAGTGATAGTGAGTTTGATTTTTTTCCGCAGCCCGACTAGTGAGAATTAGCTCTTGCACGTTTTTCGAGAAAAATTGTAGTTCGGGATCACGATAAATTTTGGACTAGAAAGGATGATCATTAGTGGACTAAGAAAAGTTAATTGAGGGATTACATGTGGTTGAGACAAGTTAAGCACAACTAGGAGCCCTAAAGACGCAGTAATTAACCTTTGACTTATGTGCCCAAAAGATCACTTATATCATCTTTTCTTCCTTATCTCATTCCACTTTACCAAATCAACGTTCTCATCTCTGTTTTCCTTTCTCCTCTTGGCCGACCACACTTCCCCATTTGTCTTCCAAAAATTTCAGCCCCAATTCCTCCATTGAAGCTTCAAGATTCAACTCAAACTCGCAATTCCTCTTGGAGCACCAACTAAACTTGGAAGGGGGGGATTGGTCTAGGCAGAATTTTGGTGGCTTGAGGACTGGCCAGCACTGTTCTTCATCGTGGAAGTTGGGCCTCTCTTCATCGTGGAAGCTGAGCTGATCTTCACCGTGTCAGCTAAGGTAAAGTTGCAAACGCCATCCCTCCTTTCTCTCATTTCATTTCAGCTCCTAGTAGTAAGAGTAGGTTTGATGATGTAGTGGTTGGTTGTTGATGGGTTCTTCAAGAACCTTGACCCTAGGTAGATGCCTTGAGGATTTGAATGATTCTTGCTTGATTGTTGTTTATCTAGAAGGGATATGGTTTAGATTAGTTGGAAAGTTGAAGAAAAACAAGAGAGGAAGAAGGGTTGTGCTGGTCGAAAATTTCAGTTTGAAGTGTTTCTTGAATTTTCGAATTTTGGGTGAATTAATGGTGCTCTAATGATTGTTATATGATGGTGTTTGTATGTGCTTTGGTTGATTTAAGAATGGAAGAAAACCCTAGCTCTAAGTGGGGTAATTTTTGCTGAGCTCAAGTTTGTAAGATTTGAATGAAATCTGGAAAAATTTATGCAAATAGGGCAGTCTTTTGTGCAGCTTCAATTTCGAATTTCCATGCTAAACTTAAACTTGATTTTTGCTTAAAACAACTCTTGGGACTTTAATTTACAAGTGTGTGGTGAGTTGGGACAAGGAAAATCAAAGTTTAATGGTCAAATGGACATCCGAATTCCTGTTCGGCAACCTGCCAAATGTCCCTGCTGCCCAATAAAAGTTACGCTGCTTTATGGGAGGTTTTGATAAAAACATACTCCAATTGGGCCATTTAAAGGTTAGGGAAATGTGCTGCTAGCTTGGTACCAAATTTTAGGTCTATTAGAGGTGGTTTGACATGATTTTTGATCTTAGAAGGAACGTTGTAGAAATTTCCAGTTTTGTGACCTTGTCGATGACCAAACTTTGTGTATTTGGAAAGTGACTTTCCCGTGGGAGTCCTTGGCTGAAATTTGGCAGGATTATAGTTCACATATAATAAAATATGTGTACCAAATTTGGTGTTGATCTGAGGTGTTTTTGGCCTCCAAATGATATACCAAAAATTGCCCCGTGAATCTGGAAATTTCAGGGGTAATGCTGTCCGAATTTTGAGGCTTTTTTTGGTGATATTCTTACCAAAATATGTGACCATTTTTGATCATCAATAGGCTTAGGAAGTTCAATACTAGATTGGTTTCAAAAATTAGGCAAATTGGTAGTGATTTGAGGCATGAACTAGGTGATACAAGTGAGGGAGCAAATTTTCCAGTTTTGAATACATGAGTTGGACGAAATTGAGGCACATAGAAAACTGCCTTCCCGGTGATGTTTTAAGTTGAAATTTGGTGTGAATCTAGTTGGTATATGGAAGTGTTAGTGTGCCAAATTTGACAATTTTTTGGACTTGAATTCGTCACTCAAATAGCAACTGGAAAGCTGCCCTGTATTTTCGAAATCCCAGAACTGCAGAATTCCGAGTAGCCTCTGTTTGCACTATTGTCATTTCATGCTCGGATGTTGGAATTGAGTTCCGTCTGTGGCTGTTGAAACTTCATATGTAGGAATATATTGTGTATAAATTTCAGAGGTTAATTAATTTTATGTTATTTTTGGTGGATTTTCAAAATGTACTGGATAACCAGCCTGACGGACACTGTCGACTTACTGTAGCTGAATGTTCAACGGAAATCTGGGTTAAATTCGTCCATAATTTTAATTTTATGTCTTCTGAAAAGTTTTAGAGCTTGTAAATAGGTTTCCAACAGTACCAAATGAGCAGAATTCCGACTTGTAAAACTTGAGTTATGATTTTTCAAAGTTTTCAGCTCAATTAGGAAAATTGTCGAACTTTCGACTTTTCGCTTTAAACTTCACCATCGATTAGGAAAACACATTTTTGATCTCTTTTAATCATTTTTAGGTCAAAGAGCTGATTTTGCGACTGATCAAAACTTGAACTCCGAGACCTACTTTGTCGGTGAGTTTTCAATGCATGTTAAACGCTTTCATAGAACTGCTTGATGTATATACGCGTTTCGGACCGTAATTGCTTGGAATGTGAAACTGAGAATTTAATGGACCGCTCACTCAAAGGAGAGTATACTTTATTGCTCCCTTTTTGTAGGGTCGGAAACTTGATTTTTGCATGTATTGAACTCGGGGGAAATGAAAAAAAACATGAAATGTACTTGCTCTTGGCCGTGTGCCCGAAAGCACTTCCCTTGTATATATTATTGAGTTTTGTGCGCGGGTCCGGTAGGGCAGTAAGGTGGTTGGAGCATGAAGAGTCGCTCACTTGGTTTAAAGTCGACGGAGTGTCGACTACTATAATTGCTCGTGATAAATGGGAATTGGCTCCTGAGAGCCCCTGTATCCTCACTGTGTGTTATTTGTATTTATTTATGTGCTTTAATTATTTACTTGCAATTTTACCGCTTTAAGTGCCTGTGCATGAATTTTGAAAACTCACGAGTTTTTTAGCTCACCCCTGCTCCCTTTTATTTTCCTTAACAGGTGAAGAGAATCCCGAGGCGTAGTTAAGGTTAACGTCTTGATCTTTTGGATTTTTGGTCTCGAGTGCCAAGACATTTTGTATATTTTATGTGATGTTTAGTAATTTTAAGATTATGGATGTGTATGAGCTTTGGCTCGAGGATTGTAACCCTGTGAATTGGATGATTGTAAATTTTAAGTTTAAATGTTATTCTCAGTTTTAGTATTAATGTTTTGTTAATTGGGGAAAATTTGCACTTTTAAGTTAGAAATGATTTGAATGCTTGAGTCCTGGCGAGAGCTGGGCAGACAGCCCGCTAACCCCTCTGGTTAGCCTTAGGGGGAGGTGGGGCTGTTACAATGAATATTGAGAACAAATAAATGAACTAACAATCACAAGTTAAACTTTCTTTGCTTAAGTGAACAACATCCAATCCCTTACAAGTTCATCTTATCCCTAGGATAGTGAAGTTTAGCTATTCATATTAATTAAGCACATAAAACTTGCATAAGAAGTCATGAAAGAACTTTAAGAAATGAAATGCAAAGGATAAAGGAACTCCTCCAATTGATGAAATAAGCTCTTATTCTTCACTTTTGCAATCCTAAAATTCACTTACAAGCTCACAAAGGATTTCTCCTTGTTCAATAGACCTCTCACTTTGATTCTAAACTAATTCTTGTCAAGAATTAGCTAGTTTCTCTATCTACTCTATCTTCTTCTTTTTCTTGCTATTTTCCTCTCCTCCTCTATCCTCCTTTTCTTATTGGAATACATGGGGTATTTATAGAGGATTGAGGATGGAAAAAATTACAAATAAAAAGATCTAAAGTTGAATTTTGATGCCACAAGTCCACATTGTGCAGCCATCAGCCGAAATTCTATCAGAATTGAGTTGGAAATGAGCTGGAATTCGGCTGCAAGTTGCAGCTGTCGTATTTTGAAGATCCGCGAAGTGGATCCGCGAGGCGGATCACCTCCCCTGCTTCCACTGAGAGGGAGTCACGAGCTAATTCATTTTTCCACTTGTCATATCGCGTTTCGACTCGCGAATCTGGTCCAAAATGTGAAAAATCTGAATTTTCGTCGTGAAATTGGCGCGTTAACTCCTCCAACTTTTGACCCTTTGATTCCTTGATAACTGAATTGCATTTTGTTTATTCCAATTTGGAATTTCATCGACTTTTGTTACCTCAATTTTTCAAATTTTCTTCCAAACTTCATTACCTTCAAATAATCATTCAATTGGGCATTAATTTGCTCAAAAAGCATTTTCTAATTGAATTTCACATTTGAATGCATATTAATAAATAAAGAGCTTAATTTCATCATTTTTCATAAAATAAGTACATAAAAATAGATAAATACAACACACTAAAAGAGGAAAAATATTTACTTATCACATACCATAATTCATAACTGAAAATAATATATTTGACTATTTGATTGATTTGATTGGTGATTTGATTGAATGAAATATCAATCAATAGAATATCAATCAATTATCATTAATGGGAGATATTCAATTAATGATTGACAAAATATCAATCAATTAATTAAGATATCAATCAATATCAATCAATTAATCAATCAATCCTGTGGGTCATAATTACCTCTAAAAGAGGCTAGTCTTACATTCTCCCACTTGACCCACATATAATAGTCAAATAACTTTATGAGTGACTAGATATTTAAAATGGACATAAACCCTCATTTTCACTCAATAGATTTAACAGTTATGTAATGGTTACTTAATTAGAAAGTGATAATATTCGAATCATGGCGGTTTTGTTCTTACCACGAAAACTTCCTTCCATTTATTACAATAATATTATACTTTCAAGAAGAACTTTACGAGTAACTTCATACAAGTTACTCGAGGTCCAACTTTATGGATCAAAAGATCACTTCTTTATACATGTATTAGTTTCAATGCACGCTTACATGTAGAATTGCTAACAAATGTCTAGACATAAATGGTCAAAATATAGAAATAATCCAATATGTGTTACTGAGTCCCATATGAGTCGTATGATCCTGAAAGACTTTAGTCGACAATCCTTTAGTCATGGGATCAACAATCATTAATTTAGTATTAATGTGCTCAATGATTATTTCTTTCTTTTTAACATGATCTCTGACCATTAAAAACTTGATGTCGATGCGTTTGCTTCGACTTCCACTCTTGTTGTTCTTAGCATAGAACACAGTAGCAGAGTTGTCACAGAAGATCTTTAATGGCCTACACACTGAATCTACCACCTTTAGGCCATATATGAAGTTCTTTAACCTTAGAGCCTGTGTTGTAGTTTCATACCATGCAATGAATTCTGCTTCCATTATGGATGATGCAACAATTGTTTGTTTTACACTTCTCCAAGATAGCTCCTCCAGCCAAACGGAATATGTATCCTGAAGTAGATTTGCTTGAGTCCACACATCTAGCAAAATCCGAATTGGAATATTCAACTACCTCCAAATAGTCAGAATGTCTGTATATAAGGTTGTAGTCCTTGGTCCCTTGCAGATACCTTAGAACTCTTTTAGCAGCTTTCCAGTGATCCTTTCCAGGATTACTTTGATATCTGCCTAACATTCCAACTGTGAAAGCAATATTCGGTTTGGTACAGACTTGAGCATACATGAGGCTTCCGACAAGCGAAGCATATGGAATGTTATCCATCTCTTTTCATTCCAATTCATTTTTAGGACATTGATCCAAACTGAATTTCTTTCCTTTAACAATAGAAGCTGCAATTGATGAGCAATGCTTCATCCCAAACCTTTCCAGAATCTTTTCAATGTAGGCCTTTTGAGATAAACCAAGAATTTTTCTTGTTCTATCTCTGTGAATCTCTATGCCAATGACATAATAGGCTTCATCCATATCCTTCATTTCAAAGTTCTGTGCAAGAAACTATTTGGTTTCACATAACAAACCCATATCATTACTTGCAAGGAGAATATCATCTACATATAAGACTAAAAATGTATTTGCTCCTACTTATCTTGAGGCATATGCATTGGTCAACGATATTCTCTACAAAACCAAATGAAGAGACAGCGTTATAAAACTTAATATACCATTGACGGGAAGCTTGTTTTAGTCTATACATAGATTTCTCTAATTTGCAAACAAGTTGGTCGCTGTCATTATTGACAAAACCTTCAAGTTGACACATGTATACCTCTGCTTCAAGATCCCCATTAAGGAATCCCATTTTCACATTCATTTGATATAGCTCCAAATTAAAATGAGCTACTATTGCCATGGATGATGAACAATGAATCCTTCTTTGAAGCAGGAGAGAAGGTTTCATGGTAGTCAATGCCTTCCTTTTGAGTGAAACCTTTGGCTACAAGTCTAGCTTTATATCATTCAATATTACCCATTTGGTCTCTTTTGGTTTTAAAAACCCATTTACATCCTATAATAGGGACCTTTTTGGGTAGGTCAACGAGATCCCAGACTTTATTTTTAGCCATTGATTCCATCTCCTCTTTCATGGCATTATACCAAAATGTGGAGTTTTCTCCACTCATGGCTTGTGAAAATGAATTAGGGTCATCCTTAAGTCCAACGTCATAGCCAGACTCTTGGAGGTATACTTCATAATCACTAGAAACTGCTGGTTTTCTAATTCGTGAGGACCTTCTAACTCACACTATTTCATGGATAGTTTGATTAGTGGGATCAACTACTGTTGATTGTTCTAAATGTGATTGCTTGGGTGGAGATTGTTCAGGTGGAGGTTGTTCTTTAATATTTTGAATAACAACTAAATCTTGTGAAGGTACCATAGGTGCATCATTTACTTCTTCAAATTCCACCTTTTGAGAATCACTCCCACTAATTTCGTGGTCCTCAAGCAATTTAGCATTTCTAACTTCAATAACTTTTGGAGTGTGAGAAGGACAATAAAATCTAAATCCTTTGGAATTGACAGCATAGCCTATGAAAAAACCGCTGACTGTACGTTCATCCAATTTATTAAGGTGTGGATTATATATCCTCACCTCGACTGGACAACCCCATACATGTAAATGTTTTAAACTGGGTTTCCGTCCATTCCAAATCTCAAGCGGCTTTTTAGGAACAGCCTTGGATGGTACCCTGTTTAAAATATACACAGCAGTTTTTAAGGCTTCACTCCATAAGGATAAAGATAAACCAGAACTGCTAATCATACTTCTAACAATGTCCATAAGAGTTCGGTTTCTCCTTTCAGCTACACCATTTTGTTGTGGTGTGCTGGGCATTGTCTATTGAGCAACAATGCCTTTCCCTTCGAGAAACTCAGGAAATGGACCAAGAGCTTGTCCCTTATCTATGTACTTTCCATAATATTCACCACCCCCCTATCCGATCTTACAATTTTGATTTTCTTTTCCTTTTGTTTCTCTACCTCTAGTTTGAAAATTTTACAAGCATCAAGTAATTCGGATTTATCAAACAAGAGATAAAGATGCATAAATCTTGAATAGTCATCTATAAAAGAAATAAAATATCTTTGACCATTCAAGCAATGGGTAGGAAAACATCCACAGATATCTATGTTTATAATTTCAAGTAATTGAGAACTTCTTTTGGCACCTTTAGAGGTCTTGTTAGTCTGCTTACCTTTTATGCAATCTACACAAGTACCAAGGTCAGTGAAATCTAAAGTCTCTAAGACTCCATCATTCATTAACCTTTTGATTCTATTAGTAGAGATGTGCCCCAATCTCTTATGCCAAAGTTTTAGAGAGTTCTCATTGATAATACTACGTTTGGTACCAATACCATGCATAGTTAAAAGGCTACATTCATATGTGGGGTCTAACTCAAGTTTAAATAACATTCCAGTTAAATTGGCAAAGCCAATAACTTTATTATTTTTCAAAAGATTCATAATTGAAAGATGGGAATTGGAATCATATCCAATAATAGAAAGTCTAGAAAGAGAAATTAAATTTATAGAAAAAGATGGAACGTAAAATGTGTTTTCAAGATATAATTGAAAATTAGTCTTTAAAATGAGTCTATAAGTCCCCACGCCTTCAATAGTTGAACGCATTCGATTTCCAGAATAGATGCTTTGTTCACTTCCCAGCGGCTTCCTTAGGTTCAGAAAGTCCTGCATGGTTTTGGAAATGTGAATTGTAAAGCCACAATCAATCCACCAAGTATTATCACTAATTTCAGTGAAGTTAGACTCATAACACACGTAAATGAGATTATCTTTTCTTTCGAGCCATTTCTTGTATTTGAGGCAATCTTTCTTCCAGTGTCCTTTCTTCTTGCAAAAAGGGCATTTGTCTTTATTGTCATCCTGCGTCATAGGAACACTCTTGCCTTTGCCTTTCTTTGCTTTTCCTTTACAATGAGTCACAAGATGAACACTCCCTAATGTCTCATGTTTCAATCTCTCCTCCTCTTGAAACACATGGTCAAGAGCTCATTAATTGACCATGCTTCTTTATGTGTGTTATAAGAGATTTTGAATGGAGTATATTCTAATAGGAGAGAATTGAGAATGAAATGCACAAGGAATGACTCAGAAATCTCAACTTTAAGAGACTTCAATTTAGCAGCAATGTCCCCCATTTCCATAATGTGCTCACATACACTCCTACTTTTGTCAAGTATCATGCTTGCAAATTTCTTCATAAGGGTGCTAGCCAAAGCCTTGTCAGAGCTTACAAATTGTTCATCGATCGCCTTCATGTAAGCTTTGACTCGGTCACAATCAGGAATTGAACCCCTGATACTTTCACTAATATGTGATTTAATGAGCATCAAACTTAGGCGATTAGATCACTCCTACAGCTCATAAGTAGCCTTTTCACTTGGCAAACTGGAATCCGTGGGAATGGGTGGTTCATTCTCACGAAGTGCCAAATCAAGATTCATGCACCCCAAAGTCAGAAGAATCTTGTCCTGCCATTCGGTGTAATTTTCACTAGACAGATTGGAATACAGATGAATCATTAAAAGAGTAGAGGTAGAAAAAAACTGTAATATCCAAGAATATACATACATTATTACTATAAAACTTAAAACACAAAGTTGAATTAAACAATGTTAACTCAAACAGTAAATTCAAACCTTCTTGTGGGTAAAGGTTGCAAAGCATGCATTTGAATTTACTTCTTTTATAATAAGACTGGTAATATAAAACTGTAAAGATAGAAAATTTCCATACCTATGGGCCTAGGAAAATCTCTTAACACAATATTAAATTTACCATCTCATTTTAATTAATCTTATTAAAATTACCACTTTCCTACAGGCCAAGTGATAATTCTAACAAATTAATTGCTCTCTTAATAAGATGTCATTAAAATTCTGACGATCAAGTATTTAAGATGCTATGGCCACTCTTAAATACAGGATAAAAAGAATTTTATGAGAACATCTAACAATTTGAAAACATTAAAATAGTTTGAAATATTCAAATCACAGCACTTCTAATAAATCTCATGGATTCAATAATCACAAATGACTAGTTAAATCATAATCATCAATGAACAATGATAACTAGATGGTAGAAGGTCAAAAGAACTACAACCCTTTTATCAATGCATATATGCTGATTATGCATCAATTTAAAAAAAAAAACTGCCACTAAGAGTAATCAAGATTCAATTCTAAGTATTGGAGTAGGGACTATGGATGTGCAATAGGTTACTCAATTCACCTGGGTTTCGAAGAATTTGCTTAATCCTATATACCAGAATTACATGATATACTCAATTCATAAGATTCTTATGTATGATTCCCATAATATTATCAAGATATGTGTGATTGATCTCATGAAACTCATAAATAACAACTTTGCCAAATTATGCATATTTCATTAAATTAAATATGCAACATACGACTTAGAAAAACATACATGCATAATTACATGTCTAAGTAAAAAAAAACGTACATGCATAATTACATATCTAAGTAAGGCAATAAGCCTCAAGCTAACTTTTATTTTCAAGTGAGATCAATTAAGAAAACATATCATACATCCATAGGAATACTATACAATTCTCAAATATTGAGTATACGGCACTATGAGTCCGATTCTCAATATGGGAATATAGATCCCATGCTCATGCTTGTTAAATCGATTCGTTAAAACATTTAATGTATCATTCTACCTTTATCAACCAACCAACAAGCCATGAAATTATATATTGAACAACATGACTAGAGGGTGACTCTGATACCACATGTTATATTAACATAATAATATAAACGTACATAGCAAAAATTCAAATAGATTACCTCCAACCATTGTCGTCAAATAGAGATTGGTAGCCAAGCCTTCTTGTCGTCTTCCTCTAGTCTTCTTGTCCTTTTGTCTTTGTTTTCTAAACTAACAAAATATGTGGAAGAAGAAGATTTGTAGAAAGAAATTTAGAGTAAGAGACTTCCAACCTATGCCTAACCAAAAGACCTTGATTTGATGAAGTGTCACAGGCTATTTATAGGCTAGGTTAGGGACTCTTACTGGTAAATATCGAAATCCCTAGGGTTTCCTTCCATCAAGAAAATCATACCATAATTCATAACTGAAAATAATATCTTTGACTATTTGATTGATTTGATTGATGATTTGATTGAGTGAAATATCAATCAACAGAATATACCAATCAATTATCATTAATGGGAGATATTTAATTAATGATTGACAAAATATCAATCAATTAATCAAGATATCAATCAATATCAATCAATTAATCAATTAATTATGTGGGTCATAATTGCCTCTAAAAGAGGCTAGTCTTACATAAACAATATTTGCTTTCCTCTTTTTGGTTAATATTGCTCGGGAGCCATACAAACTCTTGCACCACTTGACAAAAATTTTCTGGGCACAATCTCACATAAATTGTGAGAAAAACTAAAACTATGGTGAAAGTCAAAATCGTTCTACGAAAGTTTATCTACACTTTGACCTCAATTCACATTGATAGGAAGCTAACGTAGTTTGAACACAAGCAAAAACTCATCAGCAAATTCCATAAGTAGACTCAATTTATAGCATTGATCAGAATAAATGCTATAAAAGGAACAATATGATTAAAACCAAAAACTGCTCTACATATACAAGAAGTTAGTACTTGTTCCCAACTTCGAGCCTCCAAAATTACAGAAATGAAACAATAAGCTGAACATCAAGCAAATACATTGATCATTGATGGACAGGCAGAATAGCTACACTTAAATCGTACGAGAAAGATCAGCATGATAAAGATCTTTTTAGATTCACAATCCTATAATAAAGATCAGCATAATAAAGGTCTTCAAAATAACTCATTTAGAACATTCCATCTTTTCTCTGGTTTCTCCTCCAATTTAAATAATCATCCTTTTAAGTTAAACAACATATCAAGCAGTGAATCATCACTAGGAAGGTCTAAGGAATGTCTTGATTCTTCTGCCTCCTTGTCTGTCACTTGGTAATAAGATGCAAAAGGGCTGCATCGGGTTCCCAGGATGAACTTGAAAACAAACTATGGGTAGAAATCCAGTCACTATAACCAAAAGGAGTTATTTGATGGGACTTATCAGAAGCCACTTGACAACATTGACTAGAGGGATGAGTTCTATCATCTAAAAACTTGGAGGTTTTTCACCATGAAGGGATGATCCAATAGTTCTTCTGTTGTCCATCTCTTATGAATAGTTCTTTCAAAACATCTCGCCAAGAAATCCTTTCCGTCCTCAGAAATACCTTCTGGTATTTTATGTTTCTCAAACATAATTTTACGTAAAAATTTCCCAATAGTACTACACGACCAGGTTGATTCACCGATTATTAGCTCCACGACAATGCATCCCAAGGACCATATATCACTAGCCACCTTACACCCATATGATACTGATTCTGGCGAGGCATAAATAGGTATACATCGGTCATTATACCCCATTCTTCCCCATTCAGGTAACTCAGAGTCCCACGCTTTCTTAGCAAGTCCAAAATCAACTATTTTAAGATGGGGTATGCCATTATTGTTGTTGTGACCAGCATTAGGAAAAAAAAAAGAATGTTACCCGGCTTTAAATCTTTAAATCGCAATGAAAAGTCTCATATTCATGAATGGCATAAAGGCCCTTGAAAATCATGACAGTGTAACAAGCAATGCGGGATTCAGGTATAGTACCTTTGTGCATCTTGATCAAGTCATGAAGGGAGCCACCCGCTACATACTCAAGAAGAAGATTGTAAACTTCTTGATCTCCTTCCATGCTTATATCCAAGGTTCGCCATATCACCCGAGTCGGTTATGACTCGTCAGATTCACAACCTGAACAAGGCATTCCGATACGATACCAAAACTCGAATCGAACTTTTACCCATATCTGAGATGACTCACAGCATAGCGGCCGGTATTGGCTAAGATGTCTCACTGATACAACATATCGGCCGAACTCACCGATTCATATCCGAGTCAACTCGGGAATCCGAAAAAGCAAAAATCTGAATTCAGAAACCCCACCAATTCACATAAAACAAGCTCTTTACAGGCAAATTATATGTGTGTTCTGAAAATATATCCCACAACCACCAACATTTCCTTTCTATCACATCTCCTAACTCTATCACATCTCCTCTAGTTTTCTTCAAAAAAAAAAAAAAGGAGAATTCTTGCCTTGAAACAAAATGAGCAAATTGAGAGAATATTAACTTACAATTTGATTTCATTTCTAGCTCCACTTTTTCTTTAGCAATAGCCAACAAAATCTGCCCTTCAATCTCATCTCCAACCTCCTTTGTCTCTGTTCTTGGGAAAACATGTGTGCTGGTCTTCCACCCTCAAAATCTGAATTCAATCACATCTGCCCTCATCTATTCTTCTGCTGTTTTATGTGAATAGAGGCAAAATTTTCCCTTCAATCGCATCTCCAGCCCTCCGCCCTCGTCTATTCTCTATTCTTCTGCTGTCGTCTGTTGTTCTTCTGCCTCTTGGCTGTTCAAAGAATCTTCCACCTCTGTTGAACGATTGAAGTAAGGGGAAGGGTTAATTAGAATTGGAGTTGGTTTTGGCCTAATTTAAGCCAAAATGTTGGGCTTTTCACTTCTAATATAAAACAGTAATATGGGATTCAAAACATGGACTTGACATTTCAATTTTGAAGGGCAATTTTTTTCTTGAAAACCACTTTTATTGGGCCTATTATTGAGAAGCAGATATTAGCCACCAAATTCAGCAAAGGTTTGATAATTTATTTGTATTAATTTCTTTATTTATTTGTAATTGTTAATGATGTTAGTTCTAGTTTACTATTTTTTAAGATTTAGAATAAAGTATGTTAGTTATGTGATTTGCAAATTTATTTTACATATTATTAATAATATAATTAGTTAGATTAAATTGACAATTGGATGTCCTTACTTGTTTTATCATGTAAAATAATAAATTTACACTTCACATCCCTGATCACAATTATGTAACTTTCATACTGTTATTCAATTTTTCAACATTTCTATTTCTTGTGTTAAATTTAATTATAGGCAAAATAATTGAAACTAAGCAAAAAACCGAAAAAGAAAATTAAGTTATTGAATTTTATATAAATAGTTTAACTATAAGTTCCAATGAATTTTTAAAAAAGTAAGTGATTGGATTATAGATTAGTACATTATGTGTGTAATTAAACATGACTTAAAAAATCAATATATGTAGATATTGAAAAATATTTTTATTAACACCCAATAATTACAATTAATATGTTTAATATCACATCTAAAATATAATTTTGACAATGCAGGGATATTTTAGAATGGTTTCGAATCAGGATATTGGTTGGGATTATGCTTCTCCAGTTGGCAATAGTAGAAAGATTTCAAAGTGCAATTATTGTAGTAAAATTGTACATGGAGGAATTACAAGAATGAAATAGCATATTGGACATGTAGCAGGACAAGTAGAGGCGTGTCTAAATGCTCCAAGAGAAATAACAGAACTTTTGAAAGAACACTTGAGTCAAGGTAATAGTGCAAGAGTTTCAATTAAAAAGAAAAAAGGAAGCATTGCGTCTATCTATCAATCTTCTGGATGAAGATAAGGATAATGATGATGATGATATCTTCGAAGTTGATGAACAAGAAATGGGCATTTTGGAAAAAAGAAATTACAAGCGAGCTATGAGAGAAATTAGATACATGGCATTTATGGAAGAACAACGCAGACATTCTGTATCTGGAGAACAGCCATCCACAAATTTTATGCCTGGTACGCATATAGAAATATCTAAAAATCCATATACTATTTTTAGAGTATAAGATTTATTTGATAAAAAATATACAAACTTATATGCTATATTGTAGGGAGTACCAGCAGTTCAAACATACCTAATCTATTATCCTCTGGAAGTAAAAGAGTTTTCTCATAGAGTTTTAAAGCTAAAGCAGGATGTTTGGGGTCAAAAGGAGTTGATGCATACATGTTTCCCTCTAAGAATAAGTCAGTAAAAAATTTGTTCTCCATAGAAAATGCTAAAAGAAGTGGTAAGACAATTTCAAAATTCTTCCATTTTAATGCAATACCATTTCATGTGGCTGATAGTGGTCCTTATTATCAATCGATGATTGATACAATTGCTAGTGCTGGAACTGGAATTAAAGGACTAACAGGTAAACAAATTTGAGGTGAATATCTAAATGAGGAAATGGTAGAGGTTGAGTAATGCATCAGCTCCTTGAAACAAAAATGGAAAACATATGGATGCACAATCATGTGTGATGGTTGGAGTACTCGGACAAAACATCCAATCATTAATTTCATGGTATACTGTGATAGAGATATGATATATCACAGTTCTGTTGATTGTACAAACAAGCCAAAGACTGCAAGTTTTGTATTTTCCTTGATGGATAAGGTTGTGGATTCCATAGGAGAAGAAAATATCATACAGATAGTCACTGACAGTGAATCTAGTATAAAGGCAGTTGGGGAGTAACTGATGAAAAAAAGGTGACATTTGTTTTGGCTCCATGTGCTGCACATTGTATTGATTTAATGCTCGAAAACATTGGTCAGATGAAGGCAATAAAGGATGCTATCAAAGATGGCATGAGAATTACCAGTTTTATATACAATAGCGACAAAATGGTAAATCTGATGAAGAAATATACAAATAATAGAGAATTATTGCAACCCAGTATAACAAGATTTGCCACTGAGTTATTGCAGTGGAAAGTATTCTTCGCCATGTTGCTGAATTGAAAAGAATGTGCACTTCGGATAAATGGGAAGAGTATAATAATAGTTCTAAAAGAAGAGAAGAAACTGCTGAAGTATCTAATTTGATTTTGTCAGAAAGATTTTGGAAAAAGGTATGGCGGGTTTGTGCAGTCATGAAGCCACTAGTGAAAGTTTTAAAAGTGATTGATCAGGACAAAAAACCCATACTACCCATTATATATGAGGCAATGGATAGGGCAAAATTGGCAATACAAAGTGTAGTGAAAGACTTTCAAAAGTACTGGGATATTATTGATGATAGATGGTATAGGCAGTTACACCTAGACTTATATGCAGTAGGTAAGTATGTTTACAATTATAAGTAAATATTTTCTAAGAAATATTCTTTATTAAAGATTTCCTCACATGATTTTTTTGGTCATTGGTTCAGCCTATTTCTTAAATCCAATTCTTCAATATTCCGGCACTTGTGAATTTAATACGCCTGAAGTTCGAAGAGAATTGAAAGAAGTAATTAAAAGGCTTGAACCAGATTTAGAAGTGTAAGCAAAAGCAATGAATGAGATAAAGAAAAGTATAATATTGCTTTATTAATTTGTAGAACTTTATATTGTTTTAGGTTAATTATAGTTTAATTTTATGATATCTTTAGATAAGCATATTCGTGAACAAAATTGGGGGGTTTGAAAGTGCACTTGCAATTAAAGCGTGTTGATCTTTACCAGTTTATAACTATAATTTTATCCTTTACATTATATTATTCATCAATATATAATTTTAAGGACACTTATTATATATGCATCATATTTATTTTTTTGAATTATATGTTTTTAATAGCTGAATGGTAGAACATGTATGGTGAAGAAGCTCCTAATTTAAGAAAAATTGCAATTAAAGTTTTGAGTCAAACTTGTACATCATCTGGTTGTGAAAGGAATTGGAGCACGTGGTCTTTGATACATACAAAATTTGAAACCAATTGGCAATTGAAAAGTTGCATAAATTGGTGTATGTGCATTACAACATGCGGCTCAGAATGAAAAATTTGATGTACAAAAATGACCCCGATGATTTTTATGATTCAATTGATTTGAATCACATTTTTTATGAAAATGATATATTAGATGAATGGGTTCGAGAAAATAAGCCGTCTGTGATTCATGAAGATGATTTAAATTGGTTGGATAAAACCATCAATGATAAAGGGAGAGAACAAGGTCATCATATTGATCATGACAGTGACATGCCTTTGCCCAAATTCATAACTGTTAAGAAAAAGAAACATAAGAAACAAGTATCCATGAGTAAAGACAAGAGCATTGGGAAGAAAAAGGTTACATCCAAACCCATTTCATCTTCCTCTACCAACAAATCTAGCAGTGGAGAAGATGACAGTAGTGGTAGTGCTGGTGATGATGATGATGGAGGGGCAAACACAAGAGATTCTCAACAAAAATTTTTAGTGCTGGTGGTGGTAACTATCAGGGTAGCCAATATACTACTGGTATGTCATTGGCTCAAGGAGATGACAACTATTATGCTATTCAAGACACTGATCATGGTTATGATCCTGGTATACAAGCACAACGACAACATTTGAATAGAATAACTGAATTTTCGAGTGAAGATGACTCTTCTTATTGCTCAAATTCCAAGAGATATTCTGGAGTCCATGAGCACATGCAAGATTTGAATATAGGTCATTCATATAGAGCCTATGGTTCTAATAACAGTTTGGGTACTAGATGGTTAGGACATGAGTTTGAGCGATCATATGCACCTTCCACTGGTTATTATTCTGAATATGGATCATATGATGGACTTGGCCATCTTCAGAGATCCAGTAGTGTTTCTACTAGTGGATTGTGAGAGCCCTAGAAAAAAAAAAAAGAAGAGGAAATTCTACTTAAGTGCATCATATAATCATTAGTGCATTATTTTTTTCCCAAAGTACTCAACTTCATGTGTATTGCGTGGTTTAATTTAGAATTTTAATTTTCATGTTTCATATGGATAAATACATTAAAATTATGTGGTTTATGTGAGTTATATTTTAATTAGGGGCTTAATGCTAATTAGCAAGATATTATTTCATTTTTGGCCAAGAAAGTGCCACTTGTCAACCACCCATGACATTTTGACTTAAGCCATCTTATTTAAACCTTCCATTTCAAAAATTTGAAGCAAATTTCCCTCTCTCTCTCACCCTCTTGGCTGGCCATTCTCACAAGGAAGAACACCAAACCCTAAGCTAAAATTAGTCAATTTTAGTGAAGGAAAAACAGGTTTAGGTAAAATCCAACCTAGATTACCACTTAAACCTCAAGTTTTGTTGCAAGAAGTGAAGCTCCTTGGTGGTTTTGCTCACACTTTTAGCAAGGTAAAACCCCTCTTAATTATGCTTTAATGAGCTTTAAATCCTTGGGGAAATGTTGGTTAGATGTCTTGAGGTACTTATTGTTGTTTGGAGGAAGAGATTAAGGAAGGAAATCTTGTGTTTGCTAACATGAGTTTGGGTTTCATTCGTTGGCCACCAAGTGTTTGATAAATTGATTGTTGTTTTGTGATGCTTTGATGATGAAGTTAATTGCTGTTTTACCTTGTTAAATGCCTTGGTAAATGGTGGAAATGACTTTAAAGGATTGACAAAAGAAAACGCCACCAACCTGAAATTTTCACAGAAAACAGGAATGCAAAACAGTCCACTTCCCGAGGTCACTGTTGACTGTAGAAAATGAATTAGTATCCGAGCCTTATACCGTTAGAAAGACCTATGAACCTAGTTTTAAACACCACTGACAGAGCCGGATTTCGATTTTTCTACTTCGAGTTTTGACTATTTTCCCGAGACTGTTCGACCAGCCTGAAATTATTCCGACAGATTTCTTGCCTCTATGAGTTTTTCCATTTTGACTATGATTAAGCAAGATTTGATGCTTGACCTCTCATGAAAGTTGTAGGGCTATGCCTTGGCTTCGAAACGCCATAAAGTACACCCCAATCCGATAAGTGTGGCCATAGTTATGATCAAATTACTAAAACTTGACAAACCTGTCTAACGTTGGTTTCATTTCCGCGATTGCTTCCTTATTCCTTTCGATTCTCGTGCCTTCTTGCCGTGTTCCAACCCACTCATGCATTGTTCTAGGATATTGTTAAGACTTTTATTTACTCATCTTCATAAATTGGATTGGTCATTTTGTGATTTATACATCCAAGTGTGACTCTTATCACGTGAAAAGAAACATCGAGCACATACATTTGGTCTCTTGTGATTGGGTAGTCAAGCTTAAATATGTTCTATTTTATTTGTTAATAGACTTTGAAGGAGGAAATAAAGAGGACTTGGGTGCGAATACTTGAAGATATTTTGCTCGACTCGGTGAGTGTTTCATGCTTGTTATTTGACCTATGTGATAGCTGAAATATTGAAATACTTGAACTATGTGATGATTTACATTCTTGTGACTCGTGAGCCAATTAATGTGATCGAGACGAGTGCGTACTTTATCACACTCGATCTCTTGTGCTTGAAAATTTGTACTTGGATATTTGTATTCATGTGAAATGGCTTTGGCCTCGTTTGATTTGTGAGTCGCTTGGGTGATACCCCAACGACAAATATGATTTGTTTCGAGCTCAAAACCTAGTTGGTGAGTCAATCGACTCGAGCCGGCAAGGGCTTGATCGGGAAAGTTGACGAGCCACGGGATATGATATGTGAATCCGGAAATCTGGTATACTCGAGTATTACCTAAAATCTGATTTGTTGGGTGTTCGGGCCCGGTAGGGGGTGAAACGGTGGACGGTGTTTGGTGTTAAGTGGGGATCTATGGTTTGGCTTTGAGCTATAAAAGTTGACGGAGAGTCAACAGGAGGTGATTTGTTCAAGCTTTGGGAGATTGGCTTTTGAAAGCCATCCGTATCCTTTAATTGAAAATGTTCAATTTATTTGGTAATTTTATTTGTGACATTTGTTTGTTATGTGAACTCTTCTTGTATATCTGGCTGCTTGTTTTTGGAACCTCATTGAGCTTTTAGCTCACCCTATTTTCCTTTTGTTTTCCTTAGCAGGGGGATTTGCTTGAGATCAGGGTTGAAAGTACGTGCGAGTAGTATAAGCTTTTGTTGTAACTTTTGTTAAGGAATGATGTACTGGAAAACCTTATCATGTATAAGCTTAGATTTGTTTGGTTTTGTAACCTAATCACCCCGTTAAATTTCAAGTTTGAATGGTGGTGTGAAACTTATGTATCTATGTTGGGTGACCTTTGAATTTGGAAGGTTTTAGTTTTTATAAATTTCGAGTTATTGGTTTATATTAGCTATCGAGTCCTGGCGAGAGTTGGGCAGGCAGTCCGCTAACCCCTTTGGTTCGCCTTAGGGGAAAGTGGGGCTGTCACATGGATACTATAATCGGCCAATTGGAACATATCATGAGGGATCTGCATCTGATTCAAGTAGCATTGGCTATCATGGACACAATTTATGGCTCATCGAATAGCACCACTGATAGTTTACATTATCGAGGGTTTAGTTACTATCATAGAGGTGAGGAATGTAGATTAAATCCACCACATTTTGATCATGGGTCATCTAATGCGTCATCAAATTTAAGAGATGAACAAAACGATTCATACATTTCTCCCTACTCACATGAAAGAAATCAAATCCAAGTGCCTTATTCGTACTACGATAGGCCGGGAGATGAGCATGATTTTGAACCTGCTCGTCATTCTACATGGTATTAATAGGTATGTAAAGAAAGTAAATATATGTTCTTACTATATTTGATAGAATTTAAGAATTATACATGTTTCATGAATTTCAACATTTCATTGATATTTATTATTGTTTCTCTTATTTTCGGAAATTGAGTTCAATCAATTGGGCAGTGCAGTTGATCAATATAGGGTGAAAATGCTTATTAAGAATATGGTGAAAATGTTTGCTTCTTTATGTCTTTGTATTTTGTAATATTATTTGATAGGTATTTATTTCTTTTGTTGTTTGAACTAAGCACTACTACTTCCTCTTATTCTTATTCTATTGTATAAGATATGATGATTTTACTCTTATATTTAATTTTTCATATCATATAAAATAGGACTAGAAGGCATACTTGATGCTAAAATCATTTGCTGTTAATGCTATAATCTATGGTTATAGTAGATTACTTTATTTAAATAATTATTAAGTATATATGATAATGTAGGTATTTAGAAAATTTAATTTCATAAATGTGCTTGTTGTAGTATTTTATATTTTTAGTAAATTTTTCAGATTTTTTGGAAACTTTTATATGCTATAATGTGTGTATCGTCCGATATTTGACCGATATGCCATGATGGATGTGGAACAACGGCGACGGTGACAATACCGCGACCCACGATGGCGAACCATGCTTATATCATCTCTGAAACAGTTGATGATGTTTGGCATGCCTCTCAGTTCACCCAAGCACATATGCTCTTTCTGCAGACTTGCTGAGTCATTGAGATCAGTTGACTTCACAGCAGCTAATATTGAAGCCAATGGAAAAGAAGAATCCACTGGGGAGGCCAAGTAAACTTTCCCATATGATCCAGCCCCTAGAAGCTTGTCCGTCTTCCACCGCATAGGCATCCTTTCCTTCCAAGTTTCTTGTTCTCCTCCTTTTCTTTGACCAACAAGCGGTTCTTGAAGCTAATCAATGGCTAATAAGTTGTATAATTGTGGTTGAAATCAGCTGTGGAAGTAGGGGTGGCCACGGTTCTAAAACCGCCGATTCCGGTTTAAAAACCAACGGTTCCGGTTCTATTGAAAGGTGAAACCTAAACCTGCCCCTACAAGGACGGTTACGGTTACGGTTCTTGAACCTCCGGTTCCGGTTCGATTACGGTTTCGATTTCTTCCGATTCCGGTTTCGGTTCATTTAGTTACGTATAAATACTTGTATTATAAAATTGATTTTAAGTAAATATAACAATTAATGTTGAAAAAATTATGAATTTTATTCTACTATCATGTGGCAAGGAAAAATAAAGAATACGAATTTTATGAAAAAATACCTCAACTTATATTGAGAATTTCTCATAGTGATTAGTCAAACTCAAAGTGTCATCAAATGCTAGTTTAATACTTTGATTAGTTTGACTTTAACACTCTGATTAAATTGGATTTAGACCTAAATTATTTATTATACCTAGATTTATTAATGAATTTGGATAATAAGTTGTTGGACTAAAACTGTGACTTTTTGATATTGGGTGTTGGTTATTGAAATTAAATTCTAAATTGAATCAAAAAAGCCCAACAACTTAGGATATAAGTGTATTTTAGACGGTTTGAACGGGTTTTAAACCGCCGGTTTTGGTTCTGATTCAAATTTTTTGTGAATCTGAATCTAAACCTTTGATCACGGTTACGGTTACGGTTCCGGCTCCGGTTTCTCAATTCCGGTTCTAGTTTAGGTTCAATAAATCGCCGAACCGGTTCTGATTTAAACTTGAACTGTGACCACCCCTATATGGAAGTAGAGAGATGGGAATGATGATCATAGATTAAAGATGAACCATGCTAAATCTAAAGCTATATATATATGTACGGCTTCATTCCATAATCAGCGAAAGTTTTACCTAATCATGTTTGGACATCACACAACTTTCTTAACTTCTTTTATTTATTTTTTCAGGGTTAATTGTATTTTCCAACCCCCAACTACTCTAGCATTGGACTTTACACCTCAAACTTTTAATTTGAGCAAGTACCATCACTTTTTGATTTTTAGCAGTACTGAATAACCCAAACTCCAGAAAATCAAAGCAGATTTCTTCTGGCAACTAATTAGTGATTTCGACCCTTCTTCTTCTTTGGACCAAAAATGTCCTTTTTTTAAAATAAAATTAGAATAGGGACCACATATCATGTAATGAAGGCACCGCAAATAAACTGCCATAACAGAGTCAAAAAAAAGAGAAAAGAGGGAAAAAAATCCACCAACTACACAAGAAAGAGTCTTTACATTAAAAATACAAGTCAAGCCAAAGAATTACCAATGGAAAAGATAAGTATCTCAGTGATAAACAAAATTAGAAAGATAGCAAAGAACATTATTCTTGCCTAAAAATTAAAAGCAAAAAAATACTGGATTCTTGATTAAAAGGGAGAAAAATATTGTAAAGAACTTTTATAAAAAATAATAATAATAAACCAAATGAGGTAATTGTGAACAAGAAAACTTACTAGTACAATTGCTCCAAAAAGGGAAAAAAACTATTGGGTATAAGATTGTGAAAAAATGGAAAATCATTACTGCTTGCTAGGAATTTGAAGTAAAAAAATAAAAGACAGTAAAAACTAGATTGTTGATCGAAAATTAAAAAAGAAAAAGAACCACTAGATCCTCATAAAGACGTACCACCTCCTGCTCGTATGGATCTCCATGATTTCAACTTTCTTTCAACCAACTTCCACTCAAATCTATTGAGAAGCCCTCTCTCAAGTCTATCCAGAATCCTGTCACTTGCTCTGCCTTTACAAAATTCCAATCAAAAGTAGGTACTAAAACAATTGTACAAGGGACATCCTAGTTCCAAACATTTCGTACACCGAATATGGTGAACACATGTCGAGGTAATCAAATAAAGACATGCTTTCGTCTCGTCATCTTTTTTTTTTTTTTAATTACCAAGAGTGGCCAATTTGTGGCAATGGCCATGTTGTGGCAATTCCACCCAGAAGGTAATGGGTTACTCCTACAGCACGTCCTTGTACAATGCTCAAGGCTCTCGGCTGAGTAGCAGGAGCAACTTTTAATTTATTATGAGCCCAAATGATGGATTCAATAAGTTCTGCCAATAACCACGTCCACTGAATAGAAACATCAAACTAAAAGCCTATACAAAATGAGCACCTAGGAAAAAAAGGCCATATGCAGATAGTGACGAACCATAAGACTGAATTAGCTGAGGTGCCTGTGCCCATAAGAAATCGCGGAGCCATCCGTCAATAGTAATAGAACTCTGCGCAAAGTTTCCTCCCGTAATATAAGTTACTACCCCTTGATCACTTATACTGCCCCAAACCTCTCACTGCATTTTCCAGCGGAATAAGCCAAAAAAGTAGATCATAGTCCTTCTTCCCTTCTTTCTCCGGACACTTACCTGCAACCGCTAACCATCACCATAGATAAGACAATCCATGCACCAAGCACAAAAAAGTAGCAGTAGTATCTCGCGGTTTAGAACCATTTAGTAGATAATCCATTCTTGAACATTAGTTTGCAACAATTATGGAGACAGCAGTGATAATCATGGTGGATTTGGTTACTCATCTCAAGTTGATTTGGGTTTGATTAAGAGGACGAAACTGAATAGGAAGAGAAAAAAAGAGGGGACTTTAGGAAGTTCACTAAACGAGTAACGGTAAACCGGTCACATTATTTTTTCTTTCCGGTGAGGGGACTTTAGGAAGTTCACTAAAAGATTAAAGAGCAAACCGGCCATATTACCTTTTCTTTCCAACCGAACTTACTTGATTTTGTATCATGCGAAAAATTAAAAGGTAGTTAATTGCGAAAATTTGAAGTATAAGGTGTAAAGTTCAACTTATGGATAGTTGAGCAGTGCAAAGTGCATTTAATCATTTTTTGTAGTAATAGGATTATCTTGTTTACTTACACCCTCTCATTTAGATACTTGTGGAGTTTTTTTGGCCTTTTTTTCGTTTCATAAGATTAAATTTGATTTAGTGTAAATAACCCAAATTGATTGTCACTATTCTTTTTATTCTTATCATTATTCCACAATGAATGAAATTTCATTTAATTAAGAATGTCATTTCCCATTATCCTTGAATTTCTTCACTTGCAAAAAATTGGAAACCACGCCCTCAAGAATTAAACAGGATTTGATTTGAATGGTAGTGTTCAAGAATAATGCGACCAATCATTTGAAGGGCATGAATGAGCAACAAACGAGGAATATTGCAAAGAAAAAGAAAAATGACCCAAAAGTGGTGGATTTTGTCCTTGAATTTAGCACAATTAAGGTATAGAAAAAATTATTATTAGAGATAATCTTATATTCTTAGTCCATATTTTTTATAAATCCAAAAATATAATGTAAGTGTGAATATTATTATTATTATTTCTGAAAGTCATATAGATACAAAAATTGTTATTAGAGATAATCTTTTATTCTTAGTCCATTTTTTTTATAAGTCCAAAAATATAATGTTAGTATGAATATTATTATTACTACTTTTTTTGAAAGTCATATTTAGAGATCTTAAATTCATATATGTCCCTTTTTTCATCTATTAAATCCTATCCTTCCCCTAGTGAAAAAGAAATTAAAACAAAAGTGCTGGGTTCTAATTGTTAAAAGCTTATTGTGTATTTTAAACTCCACTACGCCTCAGCTCTCAAGTACCCTATGTTTTTTTTTTTTGAATAGTCAAGTACCCTATTTTTAAAATATCCTGTGAAAACTAAAACTCTATTATGAAACAAATAAAGATATGGATGTCCATTTGTATTCCTTAGAAGATTGATATATGAATTCTCCACAAGATTCATTGGTACATTGATGTATCCTCTCGTAGTTCATTAGTTCATTTATAGATCTACTAATTCATGTACTTGAAGTACTAAATTCATGTATGAATAGTAAATAGAGTTCATGTACCTGTGATTTTGGATTTGGATTGCTTATAAATAGAAGCATCCTAACTTCTTTTGTAAGAACAATAACTCTGAACAATTAAGTTAGTAATAAAATAATCTTCTATTCTCTTTACTTCTTGTCTCTATGCTACTAGATCAATCTATACTCTTAGTAGCTTATATCATTAGTTTCACAACACGTTATCAGCACAAGTCTCTATGATTGAGCAAATATGAATCATAAATCTCTAACGTCAAAAAACAAAAAGGTGAAATATGAGTCACTATCATTGAGCAGCTTTGATGCATGGGAATCTATCAATACTCCAACAGCGTTGGATCAGTGATTGAACACTTGCTTGGGCTGAGTTTTGATGAACTTTTGAGATAATATTTCTAACTTTTAATTCATTTCACATTTATTATAACTAACATTTGAATACTTGTGAAGTACAAATCACAAGTATTTATTATTGAGCAATCATTGAGTATGAACCTATACTTTCGAGTAATTTTTTGAATTAATATTTATTCTATTCTATTTTATTCAGCTGTTTTTATTATCAAAAGGATTATTTATCATGGATATTAGATGTTGAAACACATCTGGATGAAGATAGGTTTTGGAAGCATCATTAATGAAAATAAATGATGTTTAAGGACCCATTTGTTCTTTGAAATAATTTTTAAAAAAAAAAGATCTGACCGCCTTGAAATGATCGTTCTTATAAAAGCTCAATATGATAAATTTATCTAAGGCTGCAAGTTTTAGAATCAATTCATGAATATGTTCTGTAATGTTTAGAGTTATTTTTCAATCAAAATTGTGTGGAGAAAATATTACAAATATAGATATGTCAAAAATAAATTCTGCATATTTCATTCCTCGATTAAGCTCCTAAAGTAGCAATACTAAGGAAATAGATTTGAGAAATATTCTAAATTTACTGCATACCATCTTTTGGCTGAGAAAATAATGAATTATTGCATCCGATCTAATGGCTCTAGTCCATTTTCTGAAGTGAATATGACTAAATTCTAGCCATTGTTGTGATTGTGGATGCAACCAAGGTAAATATCTATCATGTGTACAATAAAATTGCCGCCTGAAGATAAGAAAGAACAAGAAAAGAAGGATCCTAGAAATAACTACTACTTGTATGGCATGAAAGGTCATTAGTCCAGTATATATTGCATGATTAAATATTTTATTAACCTTTATTAATCATCATAAACAAACACCCTAAGGCTGTAAATTAGTGGTGCAATTAATGATGGTAATATCCATATTTTCTTCTTGAAGAAGAAATTGATGCCAAATGCCCAATATTTACTTAGAATATTATTTTATTATTTCACATTTTTTACGTAATTGTCTTTATAAGTTATGCTATTTATGAATTTGATTCACTTTTATTTGAAAGTTTCTTTATTATTTCTTCTGAAGAAGAAATAGAAAGCAAACATTTGGGACTCAATTATGGTGATTGTGAGGCCCCGATTTTTCTCAATTTTTGGAAAATATTAAATAATGTTATTTATAATTATTTTTGTTTGCCAAGGTGTTTATATGGTTTGTTTTACTTTTAAAAATGTTTGTTTTTAATTATTTTTTTTTACAAGTTTGAAAACCCTAATTTGAAATTTAAACCCTAATTTGCTTCGAAAACCCTAAATTTGGATAAAACCCTAATTTGTATATATGAAAACCCTAGTTTGGATTCGTAAAACCCTAGTTTTGAAAATAAATTTAAGTTTTATGTCTAATTACAAGTTTGTTATTCCTTTGATTTTACGTGTGTTAAAGCATGTGCAAGAAGAGAGATTAGGGTGCCTAGGTGATTAGTAGCCTAAGTAAGTGTGATTAAGCTTTGATAGGCTAGGTTAAATTGAGCACCTATGGACTAGTTTGATAGGAAAGAAAATTACTTGGGCAAGAGTTGGAATTAACCTAAGATAGTAGGCTTAATTGAGCATGACATTTTTGACTTGGACTTGGACCAAATTTTGACTACCTAAACAAATATCTAAGAGACTTAATCTCTTAGCAAAAGGAAGACAAGAAGGTCGGCCAAGCAAGGAGAAAAGAAGGAAGAAAAGAGGAGAAAAAAGAGAGGAAAAGAGAGAAAAAAAGAGAGAAAAGCTTGGGGATTTTGCCAATTTCAACCATCCAACCTTGATTGAAAGCTAGGAGAAGTGGATTGACTTCGGAAGCTTGCAACTTCCTCTAGAACATAAGCCAAGAAGGTATTTTCCTTTATATGTAAGCTGGAATTTGGTTAATTCGATGAACATGATGGATTTTGTTCTTGTTTTGGGTTAATTCATGATCATTGATAGCTCTTGAGATGATTCCATGGATTGGTTTTATTGTTTTGCTTGTCTTGAACCTTGGCCTAGAGCTAGGGTTAGGGTTTCATGGCTTCAAGTTTAAATTGGAGGAAGCATGGCTTATGTTGATAGATTAATGCTTGAATTTGGCTTTCTATGTGAATTGATAATTAAATTTTGAAGATTTGCAAGCCTTGAATTTTCTGCCAAGAAGGTTGAGGTGAGGGTTTGATTGGTTGAGTATGGAATGATTGGGAATTAATGATATTGCACTTGTATTGATGCATTGATGTAGTTTGGATGTGGTGGAATTGTTGGAAGGTGAAATGTTGGCTCAAGTTTAGGAACTGTATGGTTGCATGTGTGTGTGTGTTGAGGGTATTGTGGGACGTTTTAAAGCTGCGTTTGCATGTTTGTTATCGCATTTGAGTCGTTGGGTTTGCATGTGTGTGATTTGATTAGATGCAACGTGTTTTAGGTGTAAAACTGAAAACAGGAATGATCGAGCAGTAACTTTAGCTTCATTTTTTGTGTTGATCCTTTGTGATTTAGCCTTTGGCCAAAACATGAAATTTATAGCCCTTCATTCTAGCTTTCCAACGCCGCTAGAATTTCCTGATTTGGATTTGTGAGCACTGAGTTATGACCGTTTGAATGTAGCCTGTCGGCAATTCTGATGGGGAAAATTTCTGAAACTGTTTCGACATTTTTCACCTAGAAAGAGAAAATCTAGGCAGCAGTTGTCTTCACGAAAGTTGTAGCTTGTTCTCTTAGCTTCGAAACGGCACCTCGTTCACTCTAATTCGATACTTGTAGCTTGAGTTATGAGTAAAGGCGCACAGGGTGTCAAAACTGCCTTTTTCACCTTTTAGTGTGTGTTTTCCGTTTTCGTTCCGTTCTCGTCCGTTTTTAGTCGAACGCCCATGCATGTACCTTATTTGCTGTTTTAAGTGTTTCTAAGTGGTTTTGGCGTCTTTGGCGTCTTAGTGATTGTTTGAGTAATCTTCTGGCTCACCTTTTCACAGGAAGTGACGGGGTCGAGGAGACCGGGAACTTGTTAACCTGCTTTTTTGTACCTCTGCAGGTGAGTAATTAGGACTTTATGGGTGATTATATTGTGAAATGTAATCAGTGGGCGTTGACGAGGTGTACTTTATCGCACTTTTCGACCAAAGCTCCATATATGATTCTTGAATATGCGTGTTGTGTGATATATGAATGCATATGATGAGTGATATATGAACTGTACATGTGATATTATTGATGATGAGTGACCATGTGGATGGTCTGATCCCAAGGGGTGCCTTTGGGGTCTCAATGTAAATGTTGCTCTTTGACCACTTGGATGGTTTGATCTCAAGGGATGCCTTTGGGATCTCAATGTTAGTGTGGATCTCTGACCACTTAGATGGTCTGATCTCAAAGGTTACTTTGGGGTCTCAATGGTAAATGCTATTCTCTGACCACTTGGATGGTCTGATCTCAAGGGGTTGCCTTGGGGTCTCAATGATAAATGATTTTTTTTCCGACCAAATAGATGGTCTGATCTCAATGCTTTTGGGATCTCAACGATATTATTGCTCAAGTTGCTATGTACTGTAGACTGGACAGAGTGGGTTGATAAGGTGGACGGTTGGAGTATAAGTGGGGTCTACGGATTATCGGTTGACGGAGTGTCAACGGAAGATCAAGCGTGGAAATTGAAATGGCTTTGAAGCCACCCGTATCCTTATTTGTGGTGTTACTTTTGCTATTGATTTAAAAATTTGTGGCAATGTGATTTACATGTAGCCCCCCCTCCTGATTATTCACTAAGCATATAGCTTACCCCTTTTCAATTTGTTTTCCTTAGCAGGGGGCTGAAGCGAGAATTGACGCGTGGGAGGCATAGTGTAGCCTTTTAGCTTTAGTACTTGCTTTGGGTTGGAGTTTTGGCGGTATATATTGTATTTTGGATAGCGGGTGTGAGAAACCTTGTTGGGAGTTGTACTCTCACTCCTGTGGTCTTGTAGTGGATATTGTGTATATATATAATGTACCTATCGTCCTTTGGTGAGAATTTGACGCGTTTATCATTTTTGCTATCGAGTCCTGGCGAGAGCTGGGCAGGCGATCCGCTAAGCCGTTTGGTACTCCTGTGGGTACGGTGGGGTCGTCACAGTGATGATAATATGTGTCTCATTGATAGTACTACTATATATACTATATTCCTATTTAGAAACAAAAGAGACAAATACAATTAATACTAGTGCTAAATTAATCAAAAGATCGGAAAGAGTTGCTACTATATTTCTCCCTAAAGGAGAAAAGTTTATCACAAATAATGCATTACTCTCTTCAAGTTTTGAAAAAAAAAATTTAATGATGTCTGTCGAAATGGTTGTCTTATCGAACACTAAATAAGATAATAATTGTGAGGGCTCGAGCATTTACTCTAATTTTATGCATTGTTAGGAAGTTGGACGTGTGTTATTTACTTTATCAACTAATAAAATTTCGTGTTCATTTCATTTTATAAGATTTCTTTTATTTGCATGATTGATTCTTAAGGACTTAATGTTTGCTAGAATAAGACCTAGTGGAGTAATAGCATAATAAACCTAGAAATTATAGGTCAAATGTGGAATTTTTTTTTCTTTCATGCAAGTTTTAGAACATTTGTCAATAGCCTTTACCATTTGTCAACAATCTCATGAAAAGACCAAAATGCCCCTCATTCACCAAATATTTACCATACAACCAAGGTCAAGAAAATAAAACAAAGCAATTCCAATTCCAATTCCATTTTCTGGTCTGAGACTTCTAGCTTGATAGTCCATTTCCATTTCCATTTCCATTTTGCTGGTTTGAAACTTGAAGATTGAAAGTCCATTTCCATTTCCATTTCCATTTTGCTGGTTTGAAACTTGAAGGTTGATAGTCCATTTCCATTTCCATTTTGCTAGCTTGAAATGTGACAGCCCCACTTCTCCCTAGGGCGTACCCTAAGGTATCCGTGGACCGCCTGCCTAGCTCTCGCCAGGATTCACTCACATAAATATCGCTAAAACATTAAACTAACATTCGAATCTCAAATCTAAACTCAACAATAGCTTACAATCACATTACACCATCCTTACAATCTCCAAATTACATAAAATACTCATCAAACGTTCAAATTCTCATAATACAAAAGCTCTCGGAATCACACTCCACGTTTGTCACATCAATACAAAAGCAAACCCTAACTCTAAAGGTTGGCTCCTTCACTTTGGTTCTCGGTCCCTGTTAAAGAAACAATTTGGAAAGAGTGAGCTAAAAAGCCCAGTGAGTTCCAAAAATGCTTACAATTCACGTAAAACAGTTCAAACCATATTTCAAGTATACAATTTAGATCAAGTAAATAAACACTTCAATGGATATCACTCGTACAATTACTTGGGGGACATTGCCCATCAAAGTAGACTAGTCAAGGGATTTCGCCCAAGACATCACAAACTAGTCGAGGGTATTCACCCTACGACGTCACTTTATTTCATTGAAACTAGTCGAGGGTATTTACCCTACGACGTCGCATACTAGTCGAGGGACTCCGCCCACGACGTCACAATACTTCACTTGAAACTAGTCGAGGGACTTCGCCCAACGACGTCACATTATTTCACTTGAAACTAGTCGAGGGACTTCGCCCAACGACGTCACATTATTTCACTTGAAACTAGTCGAGGGATTTTGCCCAACGACGTCACATCACTTCAGGTGAACTACTTGAGGGACTCGCCCAACAAAGTAGACTAGTCGAGGGACATCGCCCAACGACGTTACATTAGTTCATTGAAACTAGTCGAGGGACATCGCCCAACGACGTTACATTAGTTCATTGAAATTAGTCGAAGGTATTCACCCTACGACGTCACTTTCTTTTCAATCACTATTTCAGTTATAGAGCATTTCACTCCGAACTAATAGTCAGTCACTTCAATAAATCATTCCTTTTAAAAAAAAGGAGTCGAAACACTGACAGATCCTTTATAAGTTATTTCACTGGTAAAAGCATTTCACTTGGAAATAGTGGTAAATCATTTCTTTGTAAACACTAGCAAATCATTTCAACAAATCAATCATTTACAAACCATGGCGAGATTTTCATTTAAAAGAGAGTTAGAACTCTCACACATATAGGACAATGCCAAACACTTTCACAATACTTTTATTTCAAATAAAGGTAAGTGCGATGAAATACACACTACCCCACTTAACAATTTGAAAATCCAAATTCACGTCAAATCACTTGACCAACACAATCCAAATCATTTTCACATAAACACTTTACGCATTAATCAAAACTCACTACCCCATCCGAGGGTTTGAAAACTATGCTTCACTTCAAAATCACTTCACTAAACACAGTTACAATCATTTTCACATAATCACATAACAAGTATGGAAACTCACCGAAGTAATAAGGTTCGGCTTCCACGTAGGGGTCAAAATCACTTCCTTGTGCACTTCCTAAAACAATTTAAAACAATGGTTGAGATTCACTTCATCTCTCATTCACTAAAACAATTCGTTTTCACTTTTATAGCTTCAATCAACATTTTTCCCAAAATCCTCTCGAGGAAAGATTTTCACTTCATATGACATCGTATTTCAAATACCTCTTTGAAAAGCACTTAATCATTCCGAAAACAACGTTTCAAATGGATTTTTGGAAAATCACTATCTCATTTCAAGTATGACACATCACCGATGTATCCTCCAAGCACTATTTTCACATTTTCTTTAATACAACACTTAGGTGAGGTTTATCACCTCAAAATCACTTTTAACACAAACTCAACACTCACTCTTTGATAGTACTTTAATATAACTTGAAAACACTTCAAACCATATCTTTATTTCTCAAATCATAAGTTTTGGTCACAATACAGTAAATCCGTCAAATTCATTTAAATGACATTTTTCATTCAAAAACTCATGAGAAACTTCACTTTTATCTTTTAAAAGTCATATGCTCACAAATGAGCATGACATGTAGTTTCTTAGGCAGACATTCATTAAAAACAATCACAAGATTTCAAAATCCACCATTAACATCACCAAGTGTGGGTTTGGCCATCTCATACATTTTTCTATCACAATTTCCAACAACAAAATCCTACTCTCTAACCACAACATGATACATTTCACAAATATCATACAAATCCCAATCAGGTCCTCAAGTCCGCTACCTAGAGGCCACCTCAAGTCCGCTACCTAGGTTGGGAATTCAAGAGCCCAACTTCATCTTTTCATGAGATCATTTTACCAAAATCAACCATAGATCTAAGCTATTTAACACTAATAAAGCTATATCTACAAGGTTCAAGCTTTATACCTTCAGATCTGACTAGATCTGACAAGATCCGACAAGATCCACCGAGGCTTTGTGATATCTTCTCAAAATTGACCCCTTCAAAGCTCAACAACCATGAAAGCTTTGATCTTTACCCAAGATCTTTGAGCTTTGACGATGATTTTCAATCTCCAAGCTCACGATCTACCAACACACCACTCAATCAAGTTTTGTTTCTTCACTTTTCTCTTTCTTTTTCCTTCAAGATTTTCGGACCACACACTCTCTCCTCTCTCCTTGGTTCGGCTGCCATGGAAGGAAAGAAATGAAGCCCACAACTCATCAATCAAGTTTCATAGGTTCAAGTTGCTTGGAGTAGAAAGAAAATGGAAAATCAAGCAAACTCACCTCTTTTCTCCTCCAAGAAATCGGACCAGCCCTCACTTCCTTCTCTCCTTCCTGGCTGCACAGGGATGAAGATGATGAGCTTCAATGGTGTCTTGAAGAAGCAAACAAGGAAGAAGAAGAAATGGAAGAAACAAGGTTCCAAGCTTTCCCTCCTTTCTCTCTCAAGTCTCTCGGCCTCTCTCTCCCTCTTTCACTCTCTCATGGCAGCCAAGAAATGAAGAGGAAACCAAGATTAAAGCCCTCCAATGGTGTCATGAAGCTTCAAGAAATGGAAGAAGAAGATGAGCTTATTTTCTCTCTCATTTCTTGCTCTCAATTTCGTCCTCCCTCTCTCTCTCTCTAAGCTCAAAATAGCAGCTGGAAAATGAAGTATAAGGGTGCAAGAAGTCAAGGCTTTAAAGGGTCAAAAAGTGCATTTCCTTATTTTAAGGGAAAAAGTGCTTTTTGGCACTTTATGTCGCGTCACACGCAATAGTCTAACTTACACTGGTTTCTTTCACCCCGACACTGTTTCACCTTAATAATATTTTCAAAATATCACTACATATGCTCGGTTTCAAGTCCAAGTCACTATTCACGTGTCGGTACAATTTTTAACGCTAAAATTTGGCCAAAACCACACACCGGCAAACAATTCGTATAAAATTCTCTAAATTGAGAAATAATCACTTTAAACATATATTCACTCATATTTCAATGAATAAACACAATATAAATATTATTATACACTTTTAAAATAAAATCTGAATTTTGGGGCCCTCACATCCTTCTCTCTTAAAGGAATTTCGTCCTCGAAATTCACATTTTATATCTGAGATAGTTCTAGATACTTCTTCTTCACCATATTCTCATTCAATCCTTAATGTCCAATTCTCTATGCCTATTAACAACTTTTACCCTCCACCAAAATTCACACTCCGTACGCACTAAGTTAGTAATCAAACTCGGTTCCGTGAAATGTTCCAATCTCCAAATCATAAGGCAATCTCACAGGTTTTAGGTCAGCACCACCCATAAGGCAATATTCATAATGAATGCAATGGCTGAATGAATCAATACTTTAGCTAGTTGATAAAAGATGGAGGTTATACCTTCAACGACCGCAGGGAGGTCGGAAACCCGTTGTTGGTCAATAGCATAAACCTTAGCTGGAACCTTCAATCGTTTTCCCACAGCACTAGCCTGATTGGAGTTTGGCCTGTCCATCTGTTGACCTCCACTTCTCTCTTGGGCCTTGGGGCATGTAGCTACCCGATGCTCACTACTTCCACATTGCAAACATTTCCCTTGTTTCCTCCAACACCTATCCTCCGTATGATTTAGTCTTCCACAATAATCGCAACGCAAACTGGGAGTTAATGCTTGGCTTCCTTGCGGGACACTTCTTGATTGTCCCTTTCCACTTAGTGACCCAGCAGAGAATGCCCCTCTTGTCATAGCTCCTCTTGATGCTCCAGGGGTGTTCACTTCACTTATTTCTCTACTAAGCTTGAGGGGTGGAGCATTCATGTCCACTGGTTCACGGCTACTACTAGGAGCATTCCTCTTTCTTGCATTAAAAACCCTCACTTGGGCCTTTGCACTTTCAATTCTTTGGGCCTTCTCGATTGCATCACTAAAGTTATTAATTTGGGCCGCTGCTAAGCTTTCTTGAATTTCAACATTTAACCCCTGTACAAATCTTCTTATTCTCCTTTGTTCAGTTGCCACCAACTCAGGGGCGAATCTAGACAATTTTGTGAACAATGCCTCATACTCCGCGACACTTAGTGTTCCTTGTCGACACTTAATAAATTCATCTTCTCTCTTCTCTTGGATTAGGGGAGGGAGGAATTTAGCATTAAACTCTCTAGTGAAGTTCATCCATGTCCTAGGAGTTTGGTCCCTTCCCATTTAATCCTAATCATATTCCACCACGATCGGGCGGCTCCCTCAAATTGAAATGCCGCAAAAGTCACTTGTCTTTCCTCGGGATAGTTTAGAGCGGCGAATATGTCACTTATTCTCTCCAACCACTTCTCGGCCATTTCGGGATTAGGTCCTCCAGAAAATTTAGGTGGGAAAAATTTCTGAAATCGCTCTAAGGCCCTATCCTCACCATCTTCAGGGCCTATAGGTTGATTGGCAAGTTCAGGACCTTGTTGGTTAACCATATGCTCTAGGATGTCTGACATGCGGTTAATGGCAATAGCTACTTGTTCCCCAACCTCAATCCTAGGCTCACGATTTTGGTTAGCCGTTGACTCCCGATCACCTCCTATATTTTGGGGTTGTCTAAACCCTCTCCCACGGCCTCGTCCCCTCCTTCTACTGTCCATGATCCTTTTAGAGGGCCAACGTTTAAGATAAATGTGAAAATAAAATATTAGCAAATGGAATTCCAAGCGGAGTCAAAAATACTTTATATCTTCATAACAAAAGAAGGAATACTCAAGTATGTCACAATAGTACATTCATTTTCAAAGGAACACATCAAATCACATCACACATACAAATAGCAAGGAAATGGTACTTAGAATAATTGCACCAGCATGCATATACAGGAACGTGAACACATCCCATCACATTATATCACTTCACATCATATCACTTCACATCACGTCACTTGTATATTCTTCTTTTTCGAGACAAGTCCAAATGCCAAGTCTCGAGCATATATCACTTCACTTCACATCACATTGATAACCCTATGGCTCGTCCCTTTCTCCTCGGCCTAAGCTTGGCATACAGCTCGAGTCGAAATGACTAACCGATAGGTTTCGGGGATTCTCAAATTTTCACATGTACACATAGGTTATTTCGAAACATTTTCACAAATATTTTCATTTAAATAGAGGTAAGTGCGATGAATCACGCACCACCTCAGGGTTGGCCACCCAAGAGGTCAATCAACTCAATTCTCATTCCTACCTGGCATACCAAGTAGATCACACAATCCACTACAAGAATACTTCCAACGCTTAAACCATTTCCATAGTTGTCTCTCCTTTCAATCATCACAGTCATTGAACTCTTAAACTATTCACAAAGTCGCCAATATTTTCTTGATCCCCGATCACACTTACTGCATGCTCTCATATACGCTCACTCTACTTTCTCAGTCCTTATACCTGAATTGTATGTTCACTTCTCAAAATAAGCATTTGGAAATATAACCAGAACTATTGAGGTTATAAAACTCTCTTCAAGTTCAAGGTTTACCTTTACAAAAACATAAGTTCATATCTCTTTCAAACTCAAAATTTCTTTTGCAAACATGGCCAAAATCATGTGCGAAAATGTATCAATTTAAAATCAAGAATTGAAAAACACGATTGGAAAGACTTCAACTTTCCTCTATACAGAAATCTAGCGAACTCATAAATTTCTTTCCAACTCTTAATTCAAAAATATAGAGAAATTCACATATATGTCAAGAACGAAATGTTAGCGAGTATTTAAAACACATGCGTGTCATCTTTAACCATCGGTTGAAAAATAAAACTAGTTCACCACAGTTTTCTTTTAAACTTTAGGGTGAAGAACTTCTAGCAGTTAAACAAGTAGGAAGACACATTTTGTTCTTTTAAAACCTCTTTTTATTTTAACTCGAAATCATCACATAAGGACATAACTAGCAAGTCTCAATTTCTTATCTTCTATATCTAATACCAATAGCTGCACCGATTTCTCCCATTCCTACGAGTACAATAGTCATTCAAGTCTCAATCAATTTTTCACTTCAAATCTCTCACATAATGTTTCACTTCAATATAACATTATTTAGTTCTTCAATTTTGTTTCCACTAATCCCATACAAGAAACTCTCAAGTCACAAGTCTTCTTTAATCACCAGGATACAGTAAGTTCTCCAATTCACGTAACAATCAAGTTAATCCCACAGTCCGGTATCCTAAACTTATAATCTAGGATACACCACAGAGATCTGAAGCCTAAGCTCTGATACCACCTGTGACAGCCCCACTTCTCCCTAGGGCGTACCCTAAGGTATCCGTGGACCGCCTTAGCTTCTCGCCAGGATTCACTCACATAAATATCGCTAAAACATTAAACTAACATTCGAATCTCAAATCTAAACTCAACAATAGCTTACAATCACATTACACCATCCTTACAATCTCCAAATTACATAAAATACTCATCAAACGTTCAAATTCTCATAATACAAAAGCTCTCGGAATCACACTCCACGTTTGTCACATCAATACAAAAGCAAACCCTAACTCTAAAGGTTGGCTCCTTCACTTTGGTTCTCGGTCCCTGTTAAAGAAACAATTTGGAAAGAGTGAGCTAAAAAGCCCAGTGAGTTCCAAAAATGCTTACAATTCACGTAAAACAGTTCAAACCATATTTCAAGTATACAATTTAGATCAAGTAAATAAACACTTCAATGGATATCACTCGTACAATTACTTGGGGGACATTGCCCATCAAAGTAGACTAGTCAAGGGATTTCGACCAAGACATCACAAACTAGTCGAGGGTATTCACCCTACGACGTCACTTTATTTCATTGAAACTAGTCGAGGGTATTTACCCTACGACGTGCATACTAGTCGGGGACTCATACGGCGTCACAATACTTCACTTGAAACTAGTGAGGGACTTAGCCAACGTCACATTATTTCACTTGAAACTAGTCGGGGACTTCGTAACGACGTCACATTATTTCACTTGAAACTAGTCGAGGGATTTTGCCCAACGACGTCACATCACTTCAGGTGAACTACTTGAGGGACTCGCCCAACAAAGTAGACTAGTCGAGGGACATCGCCCAACGACGTTACATTAGTTCATTGAAACTAGTCGGGGACATGCCCACGACGCGTTACATTAGTTCATTGAAATTAGTGAAGGTATTCACCCTACGGCGTCCACTTTCTTTCAATCACTATTTCAGTTATAGAGCATTTCCTCCAACTAATAGTCAGTCACTTCAATAAATCATTCCTTTTAAAAAAAGAAAACACCGAGCATCCTTTATAAGTTATTTCACTGGTAAAAGCATTTCACTTGGAAATAGTGGTAAATCATTTCTTTGTAAACACTAGCAAATCATTTCAACAAATCAATCATTTACAAACCATGGCGAGATTTTCATTTAAAAGAGAGTTAGAACTCTCACACATATAGGACAATGCCAAACACTTTCACAATACTTTTATTTCAAATAAAGGTAAGTCGATGAAATACACACTACCCTTAACAATTTGAAAATCAAATTCACGTCAAATCACTTGACCAACACAATCCAAATCATTTTCACATAAACACTTTACGTACACTGAAACTCACTACCCCATCCGAGGGTTTGAAAACTATGCTTCACTTCAAAATCACTTCACTAAACACAGTTACAATCATTTTCACATAATCACATAACAAGTATGGAAACTCACCGAAGTAATAAGGTTCGGCTTCCACGTAGGGGTCAAAATCACTTCCTTGTGCACTTCCTAAAACAATTTAAAACAATGGTTGAGATTCACTTCATCTCTCATTCACTAAAACAATTCGTTTTCACTTTTATAGCTTCAATCAACATTTTTCCCAAAATCCTCTCGAGGAAAGATTTTCACTTCATATGACATCGTATTTCAAATACCTCTTTGAAAAGCACTTAATCATTCCGAATACAACGTTTCAAATGGATTTTTGGAAAATCACTATCTCATTTCAAGTATGACACATCACCGATGTATCCTCCAAGCACTATTTTCACATTTTCTTTAATACAACACTTAGGTGAGGTTTATCACCTCAAAATCACTTTTAACACAAACTCAACACTCACTCTTTGATAGTACTTTAATATAACTTGAAAACACTTCAAACCATATCTTTATTTCTCAAATCATAAGTTTTGGTCTGTCTGATAAATCAGTCAAATTCATTTAAATGACATTTTCGTTCAAAACTCATGAGAAACTTCACTTTTATCTTTTAAAGTCATATGCTCACAAATGAGCGTGACATGTAGTTTCTTAGGCAGACATTCATTAAAAACAATCACAAGATTTCAAAATCCACCATTAACATCACCAAGTGTGGGTTTGGCCATCTCATACATTTTTCTATCACAATTTCCAACAACAAAATCCTACTCTCTAACCACAACATGATACATTTCACAAATATCATACAAATCCCAATCAGGTCCTCAAGTCCGCTACCTAGAGGCCACCTCAAGTCCGCTACCTAGGTTGGGAATTCAAGAGCCCAACTTCATCTTTTCAGATGAGATCATTTTACCAAAATCAACCATAGATCTAAGCTATTTAACACTAATAAAGCTATATCTACAAGGTTCAAGCTTTATACCTTCAGATCTGACTAGATCTGACAAGATCCGACAAGATCCACCGAGGCTTTGTGATATCTTCTCAAAATTGACCCCTTCAAAGCTCAACAACCATGAAAGCTTTGATCTTTACCCAAGATCTTTGAGCTTTGACGATGATTTTCAATCTCCAAGCTCACGATCTACCAACACACCACTCAATCAAGTTTTGTTTCTTCACTTTTCTCTTTCTTTTTCCTTCAAGATTTTCGGACCACACACTCTCTCCTCTCTCCTTGGTTCGGCTGCCATGGAAGGAAAGAAATGAAGCCCACAACTCATCAATCAAGTTTCATAGGTTCAAGTTGCTTGGAGTAGAAAGAAAATGGAAAATCAAGCTTCAAACTCACCTCTTTTCTCCTCCAAGAAATCGGACCAGCCCTCACTTCCTTCTCTCTCCTTCGGCTGCAATAAGGGATGAAGATGATGAGCTTCAATGGTGTCTTGAAGAAGCAAACAAGGAAGAAGAAGAAATGGAAGAAACAAGGTTCCAAGCTTTCCCTCCTTTCTCTCTCAAGTCTCTCGGCCTCACTCTCCCTCTTTCACTCTCTCATGGCAGCCAAGAAATGAAGAGGAAACCAAGATTAAAGCCCTCCAATGGTGTCATGAAGCTTCAAGAAATGGAAGAAGAAGATGAGCTTATTTTCTCTCTCATTTCTTGCTCTCAATTTCGTCCCTCCTCTCTCTCTAAGCTCAAAATAGCAGCTGGAAAATGAAGTATAAGGGTGCAAGAAGTCAAGGCTTTAAAGGGTCAAAAAGTGCATTTCCTTATTTTAAGGGAAAAAGTGCTTTTTGGCACTTTATGTCGCGTCACACGCAATAGTCTAACTTACACTGGTTTCTTTCACCCCGACACTGTTTCACCTTAATAATATTTTCAAAATATCACTACATATGCTCGGTTTCAAGTCCAAGTCACTATTCACGTTGTCGGTACAATTTTAACGCTAAAATTTGGCCAAAACCACACAACCGCAAACAATTAGGTATAAAATTCTCTAAATTGAGAAATAATCACTTTAAACATATATTCACTCATATTTCAATAAATAAACATAATATAAATAATATTATACATTTTTAAAATAAAATCTGAATTTTGGGGCCCTCACATGAAACTTCAAGCTTGGAAGTCCATTTCCATTTCCATTTTTGCTGGTTCAAAACTTGAAGCTTGATAGTCCATTTCCATTTCCATTTTTGCTGGTCCAAGCTGCTTTACCTGAGGAAAAAAGAGGTAAAATAGCTAGAAACTCCCTAATCTCCTAGTTAAGTTTAGATATAACGGATGCATGCTGTTTTTAGGCATTAAAAAGGGTATTTGGTGAAGAAAATCTTGCTCTTTAAATTGTTTAATTGCTGAAATTTCCATGATTAACTGATGATAGATTTGTATGTGGATTTGTTGTGGAATTATTTGCTGAAATTACATGCTAATTGCCTCATTTTATGTTAGATAAGTTATAGTGAAAATTTACCATGAGTTTAAGTGAGATAATTGGGAATTTTGGTGGAAAAATTCTAGAAACATTGATGGAAAAGGATGATTTGGCTGAGAGAGAAAAGAAATGCATTTCATGTCTATTTCTAGAAATTTGGCCAATAATTTGACTTAATAATGCTGAATACAAGTTGTATATCCTTAATCTTGTTTTGCATATGGGATTTTTCTGGATAGAAAACATAAAAGGTTGATGGTTTTGATGAAACTAAGGAAAATGCTTACTAAACTTCAGCATTTCTGGCCGAGATGGAGAGGGAAGAATAACCAGCTTTAATTCTCAAATTTTTGGTAGAAAAATGATGTAATCTTGGGTTAAACACTTTATAAGGCATTAATCTTAGTGTGCATGTGAATTTCTCTTACTTTGAACATATACAGTTGATGAATCTTGAAGGAAAATTGGAAAGATGCTTGCTGAAATTTCCAGTCTTGAACCACGACAAAATGCTTGATGTTTGCACCTCTGTCGTGAAATTTTGACCTAAGTTTTGGCCTATACTCGTCCTATATACCATGTAGTATTTTGATAATGAGTTGCATATTGAACTCATGTAGAAAAATGACCTTGTTGAAGCAAAATTTTAAGTTTTAAAGTTAAATGTCTGCTGGAAATTTCCCAGTTTTGGTCGAGGATGAAGACTTGAAATTTCTAGTTTTGCCTTCAAAAATTTTGATGGAATTTCAACTAGAAAACATGCTATAAACCTTGTCTCATGTCTTGTATAGAAATTTTGTGAGCTTTTGGAAATTTTCAAAGTCGAAAAATGCTTTTGAGTAGGTTGAGTAAATTTGAGAGATTTTAGGACTAATCAAGGCTGATTTTGCTAGAAATGACTGAGGGACATGAAACTTATAATTTTATATTAGCTTTGAAAAATTTGTGAAGTAATTGCTAGATATGATTTTGGGTATATTTAGTTTTATGAAAATGTATCTAGCATGTGAAATCATTGGTGAAGAGTTGGTATTTTGAACAAAATGTTGGCTAAAAAATCTTGCTTAATGAATGGTCAAGAAAAGTAGTTTTGACTAAACTTTCCAATTTTAGAAACTTACCAAGAATTTGCAATTTTGACTCCGATTTTGAAAACCATTGATAGGTTTGGGCCAAAAACTTAAAAAAATGCGTTTATGTCCAACTTACATTGAAATAACTAGATTTAGTCAAATTAAGTAAATGGGCGGTTAATGTCGTTAAAAGTTACTATTTTAGAAAATTTCTATTTTAGAAAATCAAGATCCAAAAGTTATTCTGATTAGTTGCCCCAGAAGATTTGCTAGAATCCAATTCATTTGCCCCAACCATATATTTTTCCTACTTAAGCTCAAAATCATAAATTTCAAAACTTTCTATTTTTAGTAAGTTGGACTATACTTGAAAAAAAATTCAATTTTGAACCATTTTAAAATTGAATTTAAAATTGAATTGAACCATTTTAACTGAGTTGAATCCGTAATTGTTCATTTGGTTAATAATTAGTGACAACCACCATAATTGGTTTTATGTTGGGGAAACGTAGGATCTAGCTTAAATGAACCCTCTTAGCGTGTTCATTGGTTAGGGTTGGGTTTTTCTAGCTTTTAATGCAATTGGATAATTAAATTCCCTATGGTCGTACCTAGGGTTGTTATCTGGTTAGGGAAACAGTCAATGGTCGTACCTTGGCTGTCGAAAAAGTAAGGAAAAGCTGGCTGTCAGAGATTGTTGGTAGCTATAACTAACCTAGTGGCAAATAAATGAAATATTTTTGCATCAATGAGCATTTGATTGGACAGTGCCTGAGAAGTTGTTCCTTTGGGTAGAATTTTGTTAATTGTTATTCATATTAAATTATTCTGTACTTGTTCTCTGGTTAATTATTTGATTAGTATTTTCATTTTTCATTTTCTTATTTTATTTTATTTTATTTTATTTCTAGTTCTATCCCATTCAAACCCCCCATTTTCCTGTGACTTAGAAAGAAACATTTTCCTATCGTTCCCTGAGAAGACGACCCTACTTGCCACTTTTACAAATTAATTAAATTCTCTGGTTAATTTCTGGTATATCAGATTAAGTAAACTCCTTGGAATCAGGGTGAAGCTAGTAACCCATTGCACATCCAGAGCGGTGTTTTCGTTAATTTGTTTCTTTTTAAGTTATTTTCTTTTGATACCTGGTACCTTTGTTAGTTTATGCCACGTTCCTCTCGTACAGGTGAATTAACTTTCGATCTTGAAATAGAGAAGACTGCACATAGGCTAAGAAAGGAGACCAGGGAGTACAAAGAAGAATTGTTGGTCACTACATCTTTGGGACCTCAACGCCGTAATCTCAGTCCGATCAATCAGTGATTGAAGAAGAAGCTAACATGGCCAACACTACTAGAACACTAAGGGAGTTGGCTGCTTCGGATCTGACCCAGCAGCCTCTGTGCATTACGTTCCCAACTTTGGCTGAAAATACCTCATTCGAGTTGAAATCTGGGCTAATCCATCTTTTGCCCGCATTCCATGGTTTGTCTGGTGAGGAACCCCACAAACACATCCAGGAGTTTGATATGGTTTGTTCTAGCATGAAACCTCCCAGGGTTACTGAAGAGCAGATCAAACTCAGGGCATTCCCTTTTTCTCTCAAGGATGCAGCGAAAGACTGGTTATACTGCCTACCTGCAGGTAGTATCACAACTTGGGCACAATTAAAAAAGAAATTTTTAGAGAAATTTTTTCCTGCATCCCGGGCTGCAAGCTTGAGGAAGGAGATATGCAATATTAAGCAATATCCTGGGAAAATTTTATATGACTACTGGGAAAGGTTCAACAAGTTGTGTACTAGATGCCCACAGCATCAAATTAATGAACAGTTGTTGATCCAATATTTTTATGAAGGACTTCAGTCGTCTGACAGAAGTGTCATTGATGCTGCGAGTGAGGGAGTAGTGGCAAATAAAACGCCAAGAGAAGCATGGGATCTCATAGAGGCAATGGCAGAAAATTGGCAGCAATTTGGCTTCTGTGAAAGTAATCCCACCCGTAGAGTCAATGAGATAGAATCCTCATCTATTCACCACAGTTGATTTGAGCGAGTTAACATGTTGTAAATGCGACAACCCGTGGGGAATGCACCCACGCACCGCCTCTCCTTTGCAAGAAGATGGAGGCAGGTTAATATGGTCGGAGGCGCAGCCTGCCGCTAATACGTAGGCGTGTATGACCTATATTCCAGTACGTACAATCCAGGTTGGTGGGACCACCCCAACTTCAGCTACGGGAACAGGCCTCAGAATTCATTGTGAATCGTTCTCCAGGATTTCAGCAACCTTATCAAGCAAAGCCTCAACCTTCATCTGCAAATTCTGGAAGCTCTTTGGAAGAAATTGTAAAGAATTTCGCCACGAGCACCACCTAGTTTCAACAGAGCACTGTCCAATTCCAACAGGAGACTAGGGCGGGTATGAAAAACTTGGAGACCCAAGTGAGTCACTTGGCTACTGCAGTCAACCGGCTAGAAACTCACGTTTTTGGAAAATTGCCATCACAGCCAGAGGTAAACCTCAAGAATGTCTGCCATGACATTGAAAGTTGGCAAAGAAGAGGGGGCTGCTTAAAAGATCCAAAGAGTAAGAATGAGAAAGAGATTGAGGAGGAAATTGAAAAGGAGGAGCGGCCATGAATAGCCCAAGGTAACCCTAATGCCTCAATTCCTATTAAACTAATTTCCTTTTCCGCAGTTGGAGAAAACAAAAAAAAGTTCAAGGGAAAGAAATTTTGGACGGTTCAGGATAGAGATCAATATCCCTGTTGGATGCAATTAAGTAGGTGCCAAAATATGCAAAATTCTTGAAAACCCAGCACCCACAAAAGAAAGCTAAGGGTGATGAAAGAGTGGTGGTGGAGAAAATAAAATACGCACTTCAAAGGAAGCTTCCACCAAGCTGGGATCCGTATTCACGATCCCACAGAAAATAGGAAATACCAAAATTATGAGAGCAATGTTGATTTAGGCCAATCAATGTGATGCCCAAAACTATTTATACTTCTAAACCGGGGCCATTTAAGGAAACTAGATCATAATTCAACCAGCTGACCGTACCAACAATGCTTATCTCTCGGCTAGGTTGAGGATGTGTTTTGCAAGTCAATAAGTTAATATTTCCAGCAGATTTTTATGTCCTAGATATGGGAGATGAAAGATCATTAAACCCATCACCTATCTTGTTAGGTCGACCTTTTTTGAGTACTGCTAGGACAAAAATAGATGTGAATAAGGGTACTTTATCAATGGAATTTGATGGAGAGATTGTAAATTTTAATATTTTTGATGCGATGAAGTACCCAAATGAACCTAACTCAGTTTTTGCTTTAAGTGTTATTGAGCCCCTTGTACAGGAAACTTTTGAGTTAGATGGAGTGTGACACTCACCTTCCCTGTGTGCACCTAAGATTAGTGTGAACGTCAGCCTAACCTCGCCTGATCAATACCCAAAATTCATCAAACATTTATCTTAACATATACTTAAGCTAAAAATAACTCCAAAATTACAAGAACATAAAGTTTACAACATTTAAATCCCAAAACTTACAACTGACTTCAAACTTACAAAACGGAGCCAAAATACAAATACATCGGTTCTTATCAAAAGATAAACACTTGACTTTAGCCACAATCAAACCCTCCCACCTCTTACAATCCCTCAGGATGAAAACAAAAGGGAAAAGGGTAAGCGTAAGCTTAATGAGGTCCCCAAAATAAAACATGCAACCACATTAACAATTAGGCAAAACAAATAGTCAATCATATATTTAGGAAAATTAAACATAGCACTCAGGTAAGGATACGTGGTTTCCAAAGCCAAATCCACAAAGCTTGATCAAACACGTAGCCGTTGATCTCCTCACAACGCTTGAGGTCAAGAACCAGTTCAGACACCACTTACACCACAACCGGCCCACCAATCACCTCTACCGCCCGAACACCTCAACTAATCAAATTTGGTAATACTCTATGTACCACGCTCCAAGGAACTAAATCACATCCCATGGTTCACCGATCTTCACCAAGCCCATGCCGCTCGACATAACGGTTCACCAATAGGTTTTGGGGTTTCGAGCCCCAAACAAATCAAATTAGTCGACGGATATCACCCAACGACTTTTCATCAACGCATACAAAGTCAAATCACAGTCAAAGAAAGTCAAATCTCAAAGAAAGTCAACGGAAGAAACGGTGCGATAAAGTATCGCCTCGCTCACCTCAGTGTCCAATCATATTTGATATGTAAGCCAACCAATAATCACATCTCAGTACCTATACCACGAAATCAAGCAAACAAGTCATTTACGTAGTTTGAGAAAACTCATAGATTCACTAAACAAGCAAGGAAACACTCACCAAGCAGTCAAGCAACCTAAATGCTCATGCTTGATCACCCTCGCTAGCTCCTTCCAGTCCTATGTATTTTCAACGACCATCATCATCAACTCAAGCAAACAAAACAAATGCAACCTAACCAAGTGCAAAATAAACACTACTAACTAATGCATCTCACTAGGAAATTTTAGGCAATTCAAGTCATGAAATGATAAAACATTGAAGGTTTAGTGAATTCACAAGTCAAGTAAATATTTAGAATGAAATAAACGCTAAGGGGATTCAAGAAACTTCAAGATTCATCCAAGAGCAAGTTTGTGACAAAACTGGAATTCGTGTATCAGTGGCCACTCGCGCAGTCTTGGGAAAATGGACATATCTTGGTGTAGAAAAATCGAAATTGAGTGCCGCCAGTATAGAACGACTCATAGGGCTTTCCAACGTATATGGCTCAGCTCTAGTTCGTTCCCCATCAATACCAGAAAATCTGGGAAGTTGGCTGTTTTTTCATTTCTGACGAGGTGCAGGACAAAATTTCTGTTTAAGTTAGTATTCCAAGAGGTTTTCACCCATCAAACTAGAATGATTTCACCCAATGTGACACACAAATGTCCCAACAAGGTTTCTCACAAGGATTAGTGAAGATGGAACAAGAAGAAATCACAAGATAAGAGAAAAGAACCACAACTTCTTCCATTTTCTTTAAAGGTCAAGTAACTCCTATAACTTCCATAGCATGCATATGAAAGGTAATCAAGCAACTTTCTCAAAGAAATAATCATCTTAGCCAAAGTGAAAATTAGTCCAAACATCAAACACATAATAGGCATGAAATCAAACCAACTCCTATGTTGCAACCCCCAAGAATCCAAGCCCAAAAACCTAGCTTCCAAGTACTACTACAACAAACATCACCAACAAATTTCATTAAAATTTTCTAGGATCATAGAAGGGTTTGGATAGGAAAATACCCTTCAAGCTCAAGAAGAAATCTGCCACTAAAATTCTTCTATCAAAAAAAGCGAGGATTGATGAGCAGAGCACAACTTCTTGATTCTACTAAGAGTATATGAGATGATTTTGTTTCGGCAGGTCATGGAAATTGAAGAAGATATAGTGGAGCAGTTTTGAGGAAGAAGCTATTGTGCCACAGCGAATTTTAGGATAGTAGTATTTTAGCTATAATTCAATAAAAGTTTTGTTTTATTTGAAAGATTTCAAACCTCCCA